>CM042318.1:327500-365000 GCA_023566125.1 Zingel zingel
CAGGGCTATTTACTATCAGTTCTTTTACAGTCTCAAAGCTCCGTTGGGTCTCAGGTGTCCATGTGAATGTCTCAGCCTCACGGAGAAGAGCTCGTAGGGGCTCGACAACAGCTGCGTAATCAGGTATGAATTTTGAATACCACGATGTCAGCCCAAGGAATGACCTCAGTTTGGGCAGGTCTGTAGGAGGAGGTGCTTGAGCGACAGCAGTCACATGTGAGGCGTCGGGTTGTAGTCCCTTTTTCGAGACTGTATGTCCCAGGAAAGACAGTTCTGTTTGCCTGAAGTTGCATTTTGAGAGATTCAACTTAAGTCCAGCATTTTTAATGCACCGGAGCACAGCCGTCAGACTTTCGTCATGTTCCTGAGATGTCGCGCTGGAGACTATGATGTCATCAAGGTAGCATTAGACCCCTGATAGTCCCTTGAGGATAGATGACATCATTCGCTGGAAGCAGCTCGGTCCCGATGCCAGTCCAAACGGCACCCTCTTAAAGCGGAACAGGCCATCGTGGGTGATGAATGTAGTTAAGCTGCGGCTATCCTCATGGTGATAAGCGCTCTGGAGATCCAACGTAGAGAACAGCGTTGCCCCTCTCAGCTCTGCTCCCATACATACGTTTGCAAAGTGTCCTTTCTTTTTGCAGGCGTTGCAACTCGCCTCCTTTGCCGGACATCCCTCAAAGTTAGCTTTATGCTGAGTAGATCCACACCTATAGCATGCTTTTCCTCTTTTAAATTTGCTGTATCGTTGCTGTTCCTGTGGTTGAACTGCGTGCACGGTGCTGCTTACTGCTTCATCGCACATGACTTTGGCCTCCGCCACAGCAGTTTCAATCTGGCGCGCTATCGTCACAGCTTTGAGTAAAGTCAGCGGTACCTCCAGAAGTAGGCGCTCCCTGATGCGCGGTGAAGACTTCTTTTCAACGAGTTGGTCCCGAATCATCTCCTCATCCATCGTCCCAAACTGACATGCCATAGCCAGCTCTTTTAAACAAGCCACAAACTGGTCAGTAGTCTCGCCTGGACGCTGACCACGTTGTCTGAAGCGGTACCTTTCAGCTATGACGTTCACTTGTGGCGTAAAGAAGGTCTGAATGGCAGCATATCGTACTTCTCATCAGCAACCGTCAGTGTGTAAAAAAAGTCTCGGTAGCACTTTATATTAACTATCCATAATTCATCATTTATTAAGCATAAGTTAACTATTAGTTAATGGTTTGTTCATCATAACTTATTAATTGTTCATACATAGTTCATCATGAGTAAAGCATTTGTTCACACAGTTATAAATGGTTTTTTCATAGTAAACCAGCCTATTAGTTAATGGTTTGTTCATCATTATTAATTAATTGTTCTTAAATTATGCATTAACCATTTGTAAATGAAGTCATTTTACCATTATTAACTAGGTACTCAGGAACGTAAAAGGTCGTTTAAAACTAGGAAGTTAATGATTAACAGACTATCTACAACTACATTTGTTCATACCTTAAATAAAATGTTATGATAATAGAAATATCTAAATCTATATTCAGTTGTAAAAGCGTTCTTAAATGTCTTCTCTTAGGTATCAAAAGTATATAAATCCCTTTCAGGTATTATTATAGGCAATAATAGGCAATTAATAGCCAACCTTTATACAAAAAATACATTTCTAATTTAAGTTTTACCAACAGATAGCATCATTAGCCTTTTTTTACAGGCAATATGCAGTAGTCCGCTAGCCTTTTGTGGCTAATTGCCCTATTAGCATATGAATACAGCGCCTTAGCTAACCCGTTAGCTTTGCACTATAAGCACCGATTAGCATGGATGCTAGCGAACTCAAGGCCTAGTGCTTAGGAATGACTTACCTAACGGAATTCACTGCCTTTAACTACATCTCTATTCACAACAAGGCATAGCCAGTATTAGATCATATTTAGTATGTAGAATTGATTTAATTCACTAAATGTCGTTCTTTTTCTCTTACCGAGTGAATAACTACAGCCTCTTACGTTCCGATGCAGGCGCCAAAAGGGACGTGAGGAAACAGACATAAATTTAGCAACCTAACGTAGCCTAGTTGATAGCTGATTGGTCAGCTCACGGACCCAAGTTCACCCATTGGCTTATTTACAAGCCCATCAAAGCCAAGTGAAAGCTAAATCATTTTCCACTATTTTCTCCCAAAGCTCTTACCACTACTTGTGACCACATTTTAATAACTTGGAAAACAAAAGGAATGTCTCAAAATTAAATAAAATAATAACTCCTTAATTACATTATTGGTAAGTATTTGTAACAGATGTATTAACACCCCAGCTATTAGTTTAGGCCTTTTTCTAAATAATACAATTTTATTTAAGGCATGAACAAATGTAGTTGTAGATAGTCTGTTAATCATTACCTTCCTAGTTTTAAACGACCTTTTATGTTCCTGAGTACCTAGTTAATAATGGTAAAATGACTTCATTTACAAATGGTTAATGCATAATTTAGGAATTATTAAAAAAATAAACTTATAAACAGTTAAGTGGCCTTACTTACTATGGACAAACCATTTACTAACTGTATTTACAAATGCTGTACTGATTAGAATGAATGTAGGAACTATGATTTACAAATGATAAACAATGAAATTACTAATAGTTTGTAAATAGTTTATAAATGGAAAACATATTTAATTTATGTTTTTTGCAATACTTATTAAGTGTCAAACTTCTATTTATAAACATAATTTTTGAGAGCCTTATTTACTATGGACAAACCATTTATGAGTGTGTATACAAATGCTTTATTTATGAGAATTAACATAGGAGCAATGCATTACAAATGATGAACAACGCATTTAGCAATAGTTAGCAACTGGTTCATAATAGGAAAATTATTTCATTTACAAATGGTTGTTTCATTGTCTCTCAAGTATAAATCATTTACTTACAAACATATTTTTCAAGATAGGCTTATTTGCTATGAACAAACCATTTATAACTGTGTGGACGAATGCTTTACTGATGATGAATTATGTAAGAACAATTAATTAATAATGATGAACAAACCATTAACTAATAGGCTGGTTTACTATGAACAAACCATTTAAAACTGTGTGAACAAATGCTTTACTCATGATGAACTATGTATGAACAATTAATAAGTAATGATGAACAAACCATTAACTAATAGTTAACTAGTGCTTAATAAATTATGAGTTATGGATAGTTATTATAAAGTGCTACAAAATTCTCTGATCTTCCGCGCCCAAACAATGGATCAGCAGCGTGCGCTTTCTTGCCTCAGGCAAGTCCTCATCAGCCATCGCCTGGAGATAATTCTCAAAAGTGTGTATCCACAGCTTGAATGGTATCGGCGGCACCCCGATATTTTGTAGAAAAGGTGTAGGCTGACTCAGGTTCAAAGTCGACATCCTTGTCGCCAATATGTTGTGTCGTACGAATAACAACTCTGTCTTGACTCATTCAATTACTTTATTCCAACCAACTTGAACAGATAGCATGTCAGCATACATGTGTTTAACCCGCCACAACACTTCTTCTTCTTCTACTCTAAACTGGATTTACTGTGCACAGCGCTCCCTAGCGCTAAGGTTAGAACACCACATACCTCTCTACCTCTCTACCGTTACTACCTCTCTACCGTTACTACCTCTCTACCATTAGTACCTCTCTACCGTTACTACCTCTCTACCTCTCTACCGTTACTACCTCTCTACCGTTACTACCGCTCTACCGCTTTACCTTTACTACCTCTCTACCGTTAGTACCTCTCTAGCGTTACTACCTCTCTAGCGTTACTACCTCTCTAGCGTTACTACCTCTCTAGCATTAGTACCTCTCTACCGTTACTACCTCTCTACCTCTCTACCGTTACTACCTCTCTACCGTTACTACCGCTCTACCTCTTTACCTTTACTACCTCTCTACCGTTAGTACCTCTCTACCTCTCTACCGTTACTACCTCTCTACCGTTACTACCGCTCTACCTCTTTACCTTTACTACCTCTCTACCGTTAGTACCTCTCTACCGTTACTACCTCTCTACCGTTAGTACCTCTCTAGCATTACTACCTCTCTAGCGTTAGTACCTCTCTACCGTTACTACCGCTCTACCTCTTTACCTTTACTACCTCTCTACCGTTACTACCGCTCTACCTCTTTACCTTTACTACTTCTCTACCGTTAGTACCTCTCTACCTCTCTAGCATTACTACCTCTCTAGCGTTAGTACCTCTCTACCGTTACTACCTCTCTACCTCTCTACCTTTACTACCTCTCTACCTCTCTACCATTACTACCTCTCTACCTCTCTACCTCTCTACCTTTGCTACCTCTCTAGCGTTAGTACCTCACTACCGTTACTACCTCTCTACTGCTCTACCGTTACTACCTCTCTACCTCTCTACCATTACTACCTCTCTACCGTTAGTACCTCTCTAGCGTTACTACCTCTCTAGCGTTACTACCTCTCTAGCGTTAGTACCTCTCTACCGTTAGTACCTCTCGCTAATATTACTGAAGGAATTACTTAAACAATCTAAAGTTTGCACAAATGTTCATTATTCCACTTTCATCAGGAGGTAACTTATTTAACTGTTTCACTTCACAGCAAGACGGAGAGTCATGGGAGGAAGGGGGAGAGAAGGAGAGGGAGAGAGAAGAGAAGGGAAGAGAAGGAGAGATAGAAGAGAAGGAGAGAGAAGGGGAGAGAGGGAGAGAGAGAAGAGAAGGGGAGAGAAGAGAAGGAGAGATAGAAGAGAAGGAGAGAGAAGGGGAGAGAGGGAGAGAGAGAAGAGAAGGGGAGATAAGAGAAGGAGAGATGAGAGAGAAGGGGAGAGAGGGAGAGAGAGAAGAGAAGGGGAGAGAAGGAGAGAGGAGAGAGAAGAGAAGGAGAGAGAGAAGGGGAGAGAGGGAGAGAGAGAAGAGAAGGGGAGAGAAGAGAAGGAGAGAGAGAAGAGAAGGAGAGACAGAAAACCAGAGGAGAATAAATCAAATGAAGAGAAATTTGAGAAGAGAAAAGATGTGAGGGAAGAAAGTGAAGGATGGAGTAAACAGAGAGAAAAGCAGAGAAATAAACGCGTCTGTATCTTTCATATCTTCTTATTTTTATTTTCATTAAGAGTGACATGCGCAACCTTCATATTTATTTTATATCACTCAGACAGTAGAACATATTTACATATTCACATCAGATTTCTCTCACAGCGCTTCAGTTTCTAATCAATTCATCTTCTGATTGATTCTCCACGTGAAATGCAATTTAACTTATTGATTTATTCAAAAACTAAATCCAAAGATAACCTAGAATAATAAAAAAAGAGAGTCTGTTCGGATCACACGTCTGTCTCGTCGTGTGACCAATCTTTTCAGACTGATTCTCTGTGTGTGTGTGTGTGTGTGTGTGTGTGTGTGTGTGTGTGTGTGTCTCTGTGTGTGTCTCTGTGCGTGTGTCTGTGTGTGTGTGTCTCTGTGCGTGTGTGTGTCTGTGTGTGTGTGTGTGTGTGTGTGTGTGTGTGTGTGTGTGTGTGTGTGTGTGTGTGCGTGTGTGTGTGTCTGTGTGTGTGTCTGTGTGTGTGTGTTAGTGAGTGTGTGTGTGTGTGTGTGTGTGTGTGTGTGTGTGTGTGTGCCTGCGTGCGTGTGTGTGTGTGTGTGTCTGTGTGTGTCTGTGTGTTTGTGTGTTAGTGAATGTGTGTGTGTGTGTGTGTGTTAGTGAGTGTGTGTGTGTGTGTGTGTGTCTCTGTGTGTGTCTCTGTGCGTGTGTCTGTGTGTGTGTGTGTGTGTGTGTGTGTGTCTCTGTGCGTGTGTCTGTGTGTGTGTGTGTGTGTGTGTGTGTGTGTGTCTGTGTGTGTGTGTGTGTTAGTGAGTGTGTGTGTGTGTGTGTGTGTGTGTGTGTGTGTGTGTGTGTGTGTGTGTGTGTGTGCGTGCGTGCGGGCGTGTGTGTGTGTGTGTGTGTGTGTGTGTGTGTGTGTGTGTCTGTGTGTGTTTTTGAAACACAGTGAAGATATTTATGAAGTCAGTTTCTGGTGAGGACATTTTGTAGAATCTACTCCAGTAATATAACTGAGTACATTTACTCCAGTACTGTACTTCAGTCCAGATGTTGAGGTACTATACTTGAGTCTTTTCTTTTCAAGCCACTCTCTACTTGTGCTACATTTCAGAGAGAAATATTGTACTTTTTACTCCACTACATTCATCTGTTACAGCTTTAGTTGCTAGTTACTTTACACATTGAGATTCCTGCAAACAAAACACATTCTAAAGTAAACTAGCCAACAATATAACGGCTACAAGTCCAGCTGAGATGATTAGACCATTAAATACACACACACACACACACACACACACACACACACACACACACACACACACACACACACACACACACACTAGAGCTGTCAATCTTCCTCTATAATACCATTCGAATTCTATTTGATTTTTTTTTATATTCGAATAATATTCAAATATTTAATGCTCAATTGCAGCCTGTAAAATAATATGTATTACACTACTCAGGCATATGCATTGTCGATGGCATTACAAGCATGTGGTTGTTGTTACACGTTCCGTCCTCTAGAGGGGCTTCCAACATCAGCCTGGCCATGAGGGGACCTACGTCATGGTGCACACAACTTTGTTTACATTCATTTTCCTCACAGCGACAAACCCAAATCAGCAGCGAACTCTGGAACGAAACATTATATAACAAGTGTAGTGAAGCGGCTCTGTTGTTTAGGCTAACGGTGCTCGCTTAGCACAATTTGTCATAAACTAGCAGGGTAAGTAACAAACAATGTTACCGGCATTAACAACTAAGCCAAACAGTGCTGTCATTACTATTTTAGTGATTTATAAGCTACTTGTTTCTTGCAGATTGTCATGTTACTGAGAATACAGCTATTAGAAGGTAATATATGAAGTAGAATCTAACTGACAGCTGTAGGGCAGCTAACATTACCTTTAGCTGTCTCCATGAAGCTCCCAATCTGCCTGCCTGTTTTTTGTTTTTTTTGTATTATTTTTTTATAATCTCTCATTTTGAAAAATAATCTGTGTTAATTACATGCTAATAATGATTTTTGAAAATGTTTGAGAATGTGTTTGGAACTCTCCAGAATTATATTTGCATTCACTTTCACGTAACGTGAACGTGGTGGTGTTGAACATGAATCACATGGATTATTTTGGTGTAGTAGCCAATAGGCTGTCTTCCCTGGGCTCCAGTTCGCTCAGCACTACCAGACTAGAATTTAAGCCAATGGTTTCCCGGTTGCTACGCAAAAAAAGTACATATTTCGCCAATCATCGTCGTCGTATTTTATGGTTTGGGGGCTCTGAAAATATCGCTCGTAGATTAGAACACGGCATGACGGGACATTTATCTCAGAGAGGAGTGCAACATGGCGACATCAAGTAGCACTGTCGTGGGAGTTTAGCTAGCCCCAAACTCAGTTAAATCATTACAACTGTATCCCTTCGAAAGAAGAACATTAGCGGAAAAACTCATTGTAAAAGGACTCGGACATGACAAGCCAGATGTGAATATAACCCAACAGGCGAGAGAAAAGGAGAAAACCTACAAGAGAAGCTTTTCCCGAGGTTGGTTCAATAGAAAGGCTTGGCTAACTAGCTGTTGGTACGCCAATGCAATCTTTTGCCTCCCTTGCTTATTGTTTAAAACAAGTGCTTGTGATAGTTTGTGGACACAGACAGGGGTGACAGACCTAAAACATATTTTTATTTATGAGCCAATAAGATCAGCTCAGTAAGTTTCATCGACTTCTGTAACTTGTTTCATGTAGAGGGAGCAGCAAACTTAAAGGCCTTTTTCCCCAGCTCAGTTCTAACCTTTGGAAGAGAGAGAAGGAAAAGATCCTGGGAACGAAGATTGTAAGTACTATCCCAGTACTATTTACACTGATATAGGTCAGAAGGTAGGATGGAAGTAGACCTAAAATACCCTTGTATATGAAGATATGCCAGTGTTGAAGTCTCCGTGTTGATAAAGAAGGCCATCCAACATGTTCATACAGTTCACAATGGTGAGTGAGGGCTTTCTTACCAGTGATGAGCCTCAGAGCTCCATGGTATACAGTGTCCAGTGCATGTAAACTTTGAGAAAACATCACCATAGTCAAGTACAGACATAAAAGTGGCAGCGACCAGCCTCTTTCTAGATTCGAACGAAAGGCAGGATTTGATTCTGAAATAAAATCCTAGTTTAAGTTTTAATCTTTTTGCTAGCTGCTGAATATGAAGGGTAAAAGAAAGAGATTCATCATTTAAAATACCAAGAAATCTGTACTGAGAAACACATTCAATTTTCGTACCCTGGGAAGTGACGATTGAAGGCAGATTTTATTTAGATTTTGAATTTGAAAAAAGCATGGCTTTATTTACGTCTGAAACTGTGATAGGACTGAAATTAAAAGACTGACTGGAACGATCTAGACCAACAGTCTCAACTGTAGAGGACTGAATGACTCAAATAAAAATCCTGAGGCTATGAAATGTTCATTGAAACAATCAAGCATTTTGGCCTTGTCGGTAACTTTTTGAGAGTCCATCACAATGCTTGAGGGAAGCTCCTGGCCTTTACTGTTTTCTGATAATGATTTGATAGATTTCCAAAATGTTGATGGATTATTCAGATTATGAGTGGTTTGAGAAAGAAAATAATCAGCTTTGGCTATTCTAATTTTGAGAGTACATGCATTGCGCAGTTGTCTGAAGACCAGCCAGTCAGAATTCTGATTAGATTTTCTGGCTTTTGCCCATGCTACATTGCGCTCATGGAGGATATTTGCTAAATCAGGTGAAAACCAAGCATTGTTTCGGCCTTTGACTCTATACTTCTTAAGTGGAGCATAAATATTAATTATATTGGTAAACCCTTCATGAAAGAGGTTCCAGGCACTTTCAACATCTGTACTGATATTATTTTTTTCCCAGTCATAGTTAAATAAAACATTAAGGAATTATTGTTCTGAGAAGTGCTTCATATTACGCTTGACAATAATGCGTGGTTTAGTTTTAGGTATTTTATTATTTCTAACTGTTGCTACGACACAGTGGTCACTAATGTTGTTTGCAAATATGGAAGTAGTAGTACTTATGAGGAACGTTAGTTAGAATGACATCTATTAGCGATGATTTTTCCGGGTTTTTGAAGTTTGGCCGTGTGGGACTGTCAACAATCTGAAAAAGATTTAATGAATCACAGTAAGCTCTGAAATCATCAGATACTGGTTGTAACCAGTTCCAATTAAGGTCTCCAAGGGCTACTAATTATTAAATCCTTAGAGTTCAAATCAGAAAGGAGTTGCCTTAAGGAGGGCAGAGCACCGCTAACAGCTGAAGGTGTTCTATAACAACCAAGAACTGCTATACTAAGTGATTTAGAGACTTCGAGCTCCAAGGCTAAACATTCAAACTGTTTAACTAATGATTTTGACATCAGTACATTAACTTGATATTGATTTTTGATGTAGATTGTTGCAACTCCACCTCTATTAAGGTGGTCAGTCCTAAAAACATTATAACCACTAATATTGATTTCTTTATCTGAGACCGATTTACTTAACCAGGTTTCAGACAAGACAAATACATTAGCATCTGTAGAGTGAGCCCAGATACACAACATGTCCATTTTAGGAACAAGACTGCGTACATTCAAATGAAAGAAACCAAGACCAGATCTTTCTTTAAAATCTGCCGGGGTGTTAAAACTTATAGGGGTGTCTGGGCCTGGGTTGGGCTGCACATTCCCTGACATCAACAGTAATAAAACAATTAAACCTTTGTGCTTAAGGGATTTCTTGTACGGTTCATTGCTTCTCCGTCCAAAATCCGTCTTGGAGCACACAAGAGATAGTGGTAAAGTTGTCACATAACGTCATGATACTGGACAGGCAGACCAAGTCAACAGTGTCAGAGGGGAACAATAGGGGCAGAGGGAATGATGCGACATTAAGTGAACAGCCAGATGCGCACATGCCCTTATTATTATTCCCATGCGTTTTTGTACAGCCGTTATGTAACTATGTTTGGTCTTGGAGCTGAAGCTGCCCTTGCCGTCCTCACAGCTGTTTCAACCTCAGAGCCTGCCATCATGGATAGTTAGTCTATGACAGTGGGGTCTTTCCTCCTGTCAGCTGTCTTTCCAAGCTGTAACATGGTTTTTCCCTAGTTCAATTCAATTTTATATTATCAAATCATAACAAGAGTTATCTCGAGACACTTTACAGATAGAGTAGGTCTAGACCACACTCTATAATTTACAAAGCCCCAACACTTCCAGTAATTCCCGCAAGAGCAAGCATTAGCAGTGGCTAATGCAACAGTGGCGAGGAAAAACTCCCTTTTAGGACGAAACATCGACAGACCCAGGCTCTTGGTAGGCGGTGTCTGACGGTGCCGGTTGGGAATGTGATGAACAGCGGCAATAATAGTCACAAAAAAGATAATGGAACAGTGACTACAAATTGTAGTCGTAGTAGTTCAAGTCATAGCAGGGCATTGAAGGGCGTTACAGAATGTAGCTTGGCACAGCATAGCATGGGTGGACATAGCAGGACGCAGTAGGACGTAGCAGGACGCAGCCGGACACTGCAGGTCATCGCAGAGCGTAGGACCACAGTGACAGCTACAACCAAGATCTTGGTGCCACCCTAATCCAAGGGAATATTCTGGGCGAGAAAAGAAACATAAGGACTCCGGGGATTAAACTCCCCAGAGCTAGGTTAGTAACAAGCATTTCTGGGACAAGGATGTACACAAATGGAAACAAATGCAAAAGAGAGAAGAGAGACCAGCTCAGTGTGTTGCAGGAAGGAAGGAACATCCCCGGCAGTCTAGAACTATAACAGCATAACTAAGAGAGACAGGTTAAGGAGAGGAGCCCAGTCGGGCCTGAACTCTCCCCAACCGGATCGGGCTGTACTGGCCTGCCTCCTTCTACTATACTCTACTCGCTCCCTAACTATAAGCTTTATCAAAGAGGAGGGTTTTCAGTTTATTCTTAAATATGGTGACAGTGTCTGCTCTGAATTCTGGGAGCGTAGTGCTCTAGTGGGACAATAAGGTACTATGAGCTCTTCAAGATATGAAGGTGCTTGACCGTTTAGAGCTTTGTTGGTCAGGAGGAGGATTTTGAATTCAATCCTGGATTTTACAGGAAGCCAATGCAGAGAAGCTAATACAGGAGAAATATGATCTCTTTTCTTAGTTATTGTCAGAACGTGTGCTGCAGCATTCTGGATCAGGTGGAGAGTCTTAAGGGACTTATTTGAGCATCCTGATAGTAAGGAATTACAGTAGTCCAGTCTCGAAGTAACGAATGCATGGACTAGTTTTTCAGCATCGTTTTGCGACAGGATGTTCCTAATTTTGGCAATGTTACGAAAATGAAAAGAGGCTGCAATTGTAGGTGATCCACGTTTTGATAACTTTAATGCACACTTGAAGTTTAGCTAACTGACTGGTTTCGTCTGGCTTGATTGACAAGTATAATTGGGTGTCATCTGCATGGCAGTGAAAGTTAATTGATTGTTTCCTAATAATATTGCCTAGAGGAAGCATATACACTGTGTTCCAAATTATTATGCAATAGTCAATGCAAATGACAGTCAGTATAATTTTCAAGTCACCAACCGTTAGGGTATAAGTCAAATTTTATTGAACAAACCACCCAATGAAAACAGTACTTTTTTTACATTTAAAAATAAAAAAACTCACAATGCACTGTTCCAAATTATTATGCACAACAGAGTTTCAAAGCATTTTATAGGTTGTAAAGAACTGGAAAAGGTCATTTGCTGAATTTGCAGCATTAGGAGGTCATATTTACTGAAATCAAAAGCTATTTCAATCAAACACATCTTAACAGGGCAAGTTACAGGACCCCTTCTTTGATATCACCTTCACAATTCTTGTATCCATTGAACTTGTGAATGTATGGATAGTTTCTGCTTGAATTTCTTTGCAGGATGTAAGAATAGCCTCCCAGAGCTGCTGTTCTGATGTAAACTGCCTCCCACCCTCACAGATCTTTTGCTTGAGGATGCTCCAGAAGTTCTCACTAGGGTTGAGGTCAGGGGAGGATGGGGGCCACACCATGAGTTTCTCTCCTTACAAGCAGAAACGGTTGCAGTGGGCCCAGAAATACATGAAGACTAATTTTCTTGTTTACTGAGGAGTGCCGTGCAACCCTGGATGGTCCAGATGGATGGAGTAGTGGATGGTTGGTGGATGGCCACCATGTCCCAATGAGGCTGCGACATCAGCAAGGAGGTGGCGGAGTCATCTTTTGGTCCAGAATCATGGGGAGAGAGCTGTTAGGCCCCTTTAGGGTCCCCAAAGGTGTGAAAATTACCTTGGCAAAGTATGTAGAGTTTCTGACTGACCACTGTCTTCCATGGTTTCCTCCCCTGACCTCAAACCTAGTGAGAACCTTTGGAGCATCCTCAAGCAAAAGGTCTATGAGGGTGGGGGCAGTTTTCATCAAAACAGCAGCTCTGGGAGGCTATTCTGACATCCTGCAAAGGCATTCAGTGCAGAAACTCTCCATACACTCACAAGTTCAATGGATACACGAATTGTGAAGGTGATATCAAAGAAGGGGTCCTATGTTAACATGGAACTGGCCCTGTTAAGATGAGCACTAAGATCTAATAAGACAAGTATGGAGACAAGTCCTTTGTCATTTTCACCAGTGCCATCTCTGTGCTATGATGCTTTCTCAATCCTGACTGAGAGTCCTCAAATAGACTATTCCTATGTAAAAAGACACATAACTGATTAGCGACTACTTTCTCAAGGATCTTGGAGAGAAAGGGAAGGTTAGATATAGGTCTATAGTTAGCCCCTAAGACCTCAAGATCGAGGGTGGATTTTTTCAGAAGAGGTTTTATCACAGCTACTTTGAATGACTGCGGTACATAACCTGTTAATAAAGACACATGGATCGTATCTAGTAATAAAATGTTAACAATGGGTAACGCTTCTAAAAGTAGCTTCGTTGGACACAAACACAGCACACAGAAACCTTGAACTGTCTGACTGTCTAACCTTCCCTTTCTCTCTATAGGAAGGCCCTCAGAAATGCCAGATCAGACTAATACTCATCATTAATAGAAGAAAATAAGAACAACCCAAGGTTTCTTTTCAGCACTGTAGCCAGGCTGACCGACTAGCTCTTAGTAGTGACGACTTCATGAGTTTCTTTAATGATAAAATTATAACAATTAGGGATGGAATTCATCACTTTTTGCCCTCAACTTCTAACGGTTCACCTTTGAATGCAGGAGTGCTAGAAAAACAACAAGACCTGACATATACTTTGACTCCTTTTTTCCTATAGACCTTCAACAATTAATGCCAAAGGTTTCTTCAGCAAAGCCATCTACCTGTCTCTTAGACCCCATCCCAACGAGGCTACTTAAAGAAGCGTTATCCGTGGTTAACACTTCATTACTAGACGTGATCAATATGTCTTAATCAACAGGTTATGTACCACAGTCATTTAAAGTAGCTGTGATAAAACCTCTTCTGAAAAAACCCACCCTCGATCCTGAGGTCTTAGCCAACTATAGACCATCTATCTAACCATCCCTTTCTCTCCAAGATCCATGAGAAAGTAGTCGCTAATCAGTTATGTGACTTTTTACATAGGTATAGGGTAGCACTTTATAATAACTATCCATAATTCATCATTTATTAAGCACTAGTTAACTATTAGTTAATGGTTTGTTCATCATTACTTATTATTGTTCATACATAGTTCATCATGAGTAAAGCATTTGTTCACAGTTATAAATGGTTTGTTCATAGTAAACCAGCCTATTAGTTAATGGTTTGTTCATCATTATTAATTAATTGTTCTTACATAATTCATCATCAGTAAAGCATTCGTCCACACAGTTATAAATGGTTTGTTCATAGCAAATAAGCCTATCTTGAAAAATATGTTTGTAAGTAGATGATTTATACTTGAGAGATAATGAAACAACCATTTGTAAATGAAATAATTTTCCTATTATGAACCAGCTAACTATTGCTAAATGCTTTGTTCATCATTTGTAAAGCATTGCTCCTATGTTAATTCTCATAAATAAAGCATTTGTATACACACTCATAAATGGTTTGTCCATAGTAAATAAGGCTCTCAAAAATTATGTTTATAAATAGAAGTTTGACACTTAATAAGTATTGCAAAAAACATTGGTAAATTAAATATTTTTCCCTTTATAAACTATTTACAAGCTATTAGTAATTTCATTGTTTATCATTTGTAAATCATAGTTCCTACATTCATTCTAATCAGTACAGCATTTGTAAATACAGTTAGTAAATGGTTTGTCCATAGTAAGTAAGGCCACTTTACTGTTCATAAGTTTATTTTTTCAATAATTCCTAAATTATGCATTAACCATTTTTAAATGAAGTCATTTTACCATTATTAACTAGGTACTCAAGAACGTAAAAGGTTGTTTAAAACTAGGAAGTTAATGATTAACAGACTATCTACAACTACATTTGTTCATGCCTTAAATAAAATGTTATGATTTAGAAAAAGGCCTAAACTAATAGCTGGGGTGTTAATACATCTGTTAAAAAATACTTACCAATAATGTAATTCAGGAGTTACTGCTGGTTAGTTAAGTATATTGTGTGAGCCCATCTAAAGTGAGCACTTTCTATGCTTTACAAAGCATTTATAAATGAGTTGCAAAGGCTAACAGAACCTGGACACACACATCAAAAAAAGTCAAAGCCAAGTTAAAGCTAAATAATTTTCCACTATTTTCTGCCAAAGCTCTTACCACTACTTTTGACCACATTTTAATAACTTGGAAAACAAAAGGAATGTCTCAAAATAAAATAAAATAATATAGGGTTGTCATTATTGTTAGTTTGATGGGCTTATAAATAAGCCAATAGGTGAACTTGGATCCGTGAGCTGACCAATCAGCTATCAACTAGGCTACGTTAGGTCGCTAAATTTACATCTGTTTCCTCACGTTCCTTTTGGCGCCTGCATCGGAATGTAAGAGGCTGTAGTTATTCACTCGGTAAGAGAAAAAAACGACATTTAGTGAATTAAATCAATTCTACATACTAAATATTATCTAATACTGGCTATGCCTTGTTGTGAATAGAGATGTAGTTAAAGGCAGTGAATTCCGTTAGGTAAGTCATTCCTAAGCACTAGGCCTTGAGTTCGCTAGCATCCATGCTAATCGGTGCTAATAGTGCAAAGCTAACGGGTTAGCTAAGGTGCTGTATTCATATGCTAATAGGGAAATTAGCCACAAAAGGCTAGCGGACTACTGCATATTGCCTGTGAAAAGGCTAATGATTCTATCTATTGGTTATGGAACTTAATGTTGCTTTTCAACACTATTGCTAGCTGTGGGTATTTTGTTGAATGAATGTTAGTACAAATTGTGAGTTTAATTGTTTAACTGGAGTTTATGGTGAAGTAGCTGACTTTAAGAAGCTAATTTTGAGTGCATTCTTTCTACTGTTACCAGTACAGGGAGGGATAAATAAGCACGCATGTCTTAATGCCTCTAGATTACAACACTCTAGCTTAAGTTATGGGAAAATAATACAATTTGAGAGATGTTTACATGCAGATAATGCAATTTTATTTAGGATAGTGTTAATGTTACTAAGGTAGGTTCCATAAAACTTAAATTAGAAATGTATTTTTTGTATAAAGGTTGCCTATTAATTGCCTATTATTGCCTATAATAATACCTGAAAGGGATTTATATACTTTTGATACCTAAGAGAAGACATTTAAGAACGGTTTTACAACTGAATATAGATTTAGATATTTCAATATGGATTAACTGGAAATATTACCTGATTTTATTTTCATTGTAACCTAAGCAATTGATTTTATTACTGAATAGTAATTGAGAGAAATTATTTGGCCTTATATACAGGTGGAGGAGGTGGAGATTTGAGAAACGCTACACAGGAGAGGTCCGGTCCAGAGAGGGATATTGGATCACATAGACTCTTCAGATCCCAGAGACGTCCAGGGTTGAGAGATCCCCAGTTCAGTTGGCTGGGTGGTGAGCTACAGGATCGAGACTCTGAATACAGAATACTCTGAATCGAGACGGATTGCCCTGGATTCCTTCTTCATGGTGGTAGGACAAACAGAAACCAAACTCATATGGGCGCCAACGTTGAACGTCTCTGAACTCTTGTCATCAAAGAACAGTTGAGCTCATAGAACTGAAAAGGGTTTCTGTTATGTGCACACTTTATTATTTTAGTTATTTTTCATACCTGTGTTTATCTGTATGTATTCCATGTTTCTGTGTATATTAATACACTTCTCAAACTGTGTCCTGGTTTCCTAGTCTCTTTATTGATGTTCAATAATCTGGCTCTTAACAATCTAGTTTTCTTAACAATCTAGTTAATCATGAGTTGATGTGTTGATAAGTGCTTCTTAAAGATGCATTAACACACTAACTATCCGTAGGCATATTTCTGAAGGCATGTCCAAATAGAACAATACATGTGTGTGTCCAGGTTCTGTTAACTTTTGCAACTCATTTATAAATGCTTTGTAAAGCATAGAAAGGGCTCACACAATATACTTAACTAACCAGCAGTAACTCCTTAATTACATTATTGGTAAGTATTTGTAACAGATGTATTAACACCCCAGCTATTAGTTTAGGCCTTTTTCTAAATAATACAATTTTATTTAAGGCATGAACAAATGTAGTTGTAGATAGTCTGTTAATCATTACCTTCCTAGTTTTAAACGACCTTTTATGTTCCTGAGTACCTAGTTAATAATGGTAAAATGACTTCATTTACAAATGGTTAATGCATAATTTAGGAATTATTAAAAAAATAAACTTATAAACAGTTAAGTGGCCTTACTTACTATGGACAAACCATTTACTAACTGTATTTACAAATGCTGTACTGATTAGAATGAATGTAGGAACTATGATTTACAAATGATAAACAATGAAATTACTAATAGTTTGTAAATAGTTTATAAATGGAAAAAATATTTAATTTACCAATGTTTTTTGCAATACTTATTAAGTGTCACACTTCTATTTATAAACATAATTTTCGAGAGCCTTATTTACTGTGGACAAACCATTTATGAGTGTGTATACAAATGCTTTATTTATGAGAATTAACATAGGAGCAATGCTTTACAAATGATGAACAACGCATTTAGCAATAGTTAGCAACTGGTTCATAATAGGAAAATTATTTCATTTACAAATGGTTGTTTCATTATCTATCAAGTATAAATCATCTACTTACAAACATATTTTTCAAGATAGGCTTATTTGCTATGAACAAACCATTTATAACTAGCAAGATGGCGCCGCAGAATGGCGACACGGTGTGTTGGTGTGCTCTGTTTTGTTTTGTTTTGTGTTTTAACCTTGTTTCTTGCGATGGTACCCGCATCTCATTCACCAGTGAAGAGCTCGTGAACTTCAGGGGAACAACACCATCGGACTTATTTCCCACTTTTCTTCTCCCTTCACTGGAAATTTTGGACATTCTGGTCAAAGGTGCGCTCACCTTTGCCAATGCAGTGAAACGCCGGAGGAGAGGGAAACGGGCCGGTGCGCTTGTGCGTCTCCGCCAGCGAGGATAACGCACTCCGTTACTTGGAATATTCCTCTCTAACGTGCGCTCTCTGCCCAACAAACTGGAGGAATTACAACTGCTTTTGGTGAGAAACAGCGACTTTTCTTCATCTGCTGTTTTGTGCTTCACGGAGACGTGGCTCTGTGGATTAATACCGGACTCTGCGCTGCAGCTGGCAGGCTTCCAACTCTACAGAGCGGACAGAGACACGGACCTCTCCGGCAAAACAAAAGGTGGAGGAATCTGTTTCTACGTCAACAGCGGTTGGTGCAACGACGTGACAGTGATCCAGCAGCATTGTTCTCCTGACCTGGAGTATTTCATCATAAACTGTAAGCCTTTTTATTCACCCTGTGAGTTTGCTTCATTCATTCTGGTCGGTGTTTACATCTCACCGCAGGCCAACGTGCAGGACGCGCAGCGCATGCTCGCCGACCAGATACTCTTCGTGGAGCGGACCAACCCGGACTCCCTAGTTATTGTCCTTGGTGACTTTAATAAAGGGAACCTCACTCATGACCTCCCTAAATATAGACAGCATATTAAATGCCCGACCAGAGAGGAGAACATTCTGGATCACTGTTACACCACAGTCAGGGATGCTTATCACGCTGTCCCCCGTGCTGCACTGGGACACTCTGACCATGTCATGGTTCACCTGATCACCGCCTACAGGCAGAAACTAAAGCTCTGCAAACCTGTAGTGAGGACATCAAGGAAGTGGACCAGTGAGGCTGTGGAGGATCTCCAGTCGTGTTTGGACTCTACCGACTGGGATGTGTTCAGGACTGCTACCAACAGTCTGGATGAGTACACAGGGGCTGTGACATCATACATCAGCTTCTGTGAGGACTGCTGTATTCCATCAAGCACCAGGGTGAGTTACAACAACGACAAACCCTGGTTCACAGCCAAACTCAGAAGGTTAAGGCTTGCTAAGGAAGAGGCCTTCAGGAGTGGGGACAAAGACAGATTTAAAGAGTCAAAGTACAAGTTTAGCAAGGCAGTGAAGGAGGCTAAACGACGCTACTCTGAGAAGCTCCAACACCAGTTCTCAGCTAATGACTGCGACTGTCTGGAAAGGACTTAGGCAGATCACCAACTACAAGCCTAAACCCCCCCACTCCTTCAATGACCGACACCTAGCCAACGACCTGAACGAGTTCTACTGTCGATTTGAAAGACAAAAGGACAGTCCTGACACCATCCCCCACAACACCTCCCTACAGCTACAGCCACTGTGCATCACCTCCACCTCCCCCACCTCAACAGGGTCCTGGGCCCCCCCATCAATGCCCTCCTTAACGGTCCCCTCCACCTCCACCCCCCCTCCCTCCTCAGTGACGACTCTCTCCATCCACGAGAGGGACGTCAACAGACTCTTTAGAAGACAGAATCCAAGGAAAGCTGCTCGACCGGATGCTGTCTCCCCATCAAGCTTGAAGCACTGCGCTGATCAACTGTCTCCAGTGTTCACAGACATTTTCAACACCTCACTGGAGACATGTCACGTGCCAGCCTGCTTCAAGTCCTCAACAATCATCCCTGTTCCCAAGAAGCCAAGGACCACAGGACTTAATGACTTCAGACCCGTTGCCCTGACCTCTGTGGTTATGAAGTCCTTTGAGCGCCTTGTGCTTTCACACCTCAAAGCCATCACCGACCCCCTCCTGGACCCCCTCCTGGACCCCCTGCAGTTTGCCTACAGAGCCAACAGGTCTGTAGACGATGCAGTCAACCTGGCCCTCCACTACATCCTCCGGCACCTGGACTCCGCAGGAACCTACGCCAGGATCCTGTTTGTGGGCTTCAGCTCTGCCTTTAACACCATCATCCCGGCTCTGCTTCAGGAGAAGCTCTCCCAGCTTGGTGTGCCTGACTCCACCTGCAGGTGGATCACTGACTTCCTGTCTGACAGGAAGCAGCATGTGAAGCTGGGGAAACACATCTCCGACTCACAGTCCATCAGCACCGGATCCCCCCAGGGCTGCGTTCTTTCTCCTCTGCTCTTCTCCCTGTACACTAACAGCTGCACCTCCAGTCACCAGTCCGTCAAGCTTCTGAAGTTTGCGGACGACACCTCCCTCATCGGACTCATCTCTGATGGGGATGAGTCCGCCTACTGTTCGTAGGCTGACCACCTGGTGACCTGGTGCAAGCAAAACAACCTAGAGCTCAACGCTCTAAAGACAGTGGAGATGGTTGTGGACTTCAGGATGAACCCAGCCCCACCTGCCCCCATCACCCTCTGTGGCTCCACAATTGACACTGTGGCATCTTTCCGCTTCCTGGGAACTATCATCTCCCAGGACCTCAAGTGGGAGCTGAACATCAGCTCCCTCGTCAAGAAAGCACAACAGAGGATGTACTTCCTGCGGCAGCTGAAGAAATTCAACCTGCCAAAGACAATGATGGTGCACTTCTACACAGCCATCATTGAGTCCATCCTCACATCCTCCATCACCATCTGGTACGCTGCTAGCACGGCCAAGGACAAGGGCAGACTGCAGCGTGTCATTCGGTCAGCAGAGAAGGTGATTGGCTGCAATCTGCCGCCGCTCCAGGACCTTTATGCCACCAGGACTCTGAAGCGTGCTGGAAAGATTGTGGCCGATCCCTCCCACCCCAGACACAAACTCTTTGAGCCACTCCCCTCTGGCAGGAGGCTGAGGTCCATCAGGACCAAAACCACACGCCACATGAACAGTTTTTTCCCCACTGCCACTAGTCTTATCAACAAGGCCCGGAAACCACCCTGACTCTCTCCACACCCCACCTCTGGCTCCTCATGCCACTGCACCTACTCTGCTGTAGCATTCCTTTCTACTACTATTTAACTTACTTATTTTAATATTTATTTACTTAATTTTTAACGTTATTAATACATTCTGTGTGTATATGTTTATATTTATATTGTTTATATTCTTTTTTATCCTTCTTATATTTGAATGTGTGACATGCACCAACAGCACCATGACAAATTCCTTGTATGTGCAACGTACTTGGCAATAAAGCCCTTTCTGATTCTGATTCTGATTCTGATAACTGTGTGGACAAATGCTTTACTGATGATAAATTATGTAAGAACAATTAATTAATAATGATGAACAAACCATTAACTAATAGGCTGGTTTACTATGAACAAACCATTTATAACTGTGAACAAATGCTTTACTCATGATGAACTATGTATGAACAATTAATAAGTAATGATGAACAAACCATTAACTAATAGTTAACTAGTGCTTAATAAATGATGAATTATGGATAGTTATCATAAAGTGCTACCTAGGAATAGTCTATTTGAGGACTTCCAGTCAGCATTCAGAAAGCATCATAGCACAGAGACGGCACTGGTGAAAATTACGACCTTCTAATGGCTGCTGAAAAAGGACTGGTCTCCATACTCGTCTTATTAGATCTTAGTTCTGCATTCGACACTATCGACCATACCATCCTTTTACAGAGACTGGAACATTTAGTCGGCATTAAAGGAATCACACTAAGCTGGTTTAAGTCCTATTTCTCTGATCGATCTCAATTTGTTAATATCAACGGTAAATCCTCCAATTACGGTAGAGTTAGCCATGGGGTTCCTCAAGGCTCAGTGCTTGGACCAATTCTTTTCTCCTTGTATATGCTTCCTCTAGGCAATATTATTAGGAAACATTCAATTAACTTTCACTGCTATGCAGATGACACCCAATTATACTTGTTAATCAAGCCAGACGAAACCAGTCAGTTAGCTAAACTTCATGTGTGCATTAGAGATATAAAAACTTGGATGACCCACAATTTTCTGATGTTAAACTCAAACAAAACTGAGGTTATTGTGTTGGGCTCCAAACTCCTCCGAACTTCATTATCTAAATATATAGCTACCCTGGATGGTATTGCCCTGGCCTCCAGCATTACTGTCAGAAATCTAGGAGTTATTTTTGATCATTATATTATTATTATATATTAACGTTGCCAAAATTAGGAATATCCTGTTGCAAAACGATGTTGAAAAACTAGTCCATGCATTCGTTACTTCGAGACTGGACTACTGCAATTCCTTATTATCAGGATGTTCAAATAAATTCCTTAGGACTCTCCAGCTGATCCAGAATGCTGCAGCACTTGTTATGACAAGAACTAAGAAAAGATCCTATTTCTCCTGTATTAGCTTCTCTGCATTGGCTTCCTGTAAAATCCAGGATTAAATTTAAAATCCTTCTCCTAACCTACAAAGCTCTAAATGGTAAAGCACCTTCATATCTAGAAGAGCTCATAGTACTTTATTGTCCTACTAGAGCACTACGCTCCCAGAATTTGGAGCTTCTCGTGGTTCCTAGAGTCTCTAAAAGTACGATGGGAGCCAGAGCCTTCAGTTATCAAGCTCCTCTCCTGTGGAACCAGCTCCCGGTCTGGGTTCGGGGGGCAGACACCATCACCATATTTAAGAATACATTGAAAACACTCCTCTTTGTTAAAGCTTATAGTTAGGGATTAAATACACTGTAAACCCCAATCCATCCATGACACAAAATTTTAATGTTACGTCCACACAAATGTTCAGGATTGTCAAAACAACATAAAAACTTTATGTTCATTTGACACAAAAAATTATCCCATGTGAGGT
This sequence comes from Zingel zingel, assembly GCA_023566125.1. Lineage (NCBI taxonomy): Eukaryota > Metazoa > Chordata > Actinopteri > Perciformes > Percidae > Zingel > Zingel zingel. The sequence goes on from CM042318.1 coordinate 349,776, forward strand.
TGACATAATTTTTTTATATTAAGTCAACAATTTTTGACTTTTGAGTTCATTCTACTTAAATGTATAACGTCAACATCACATAATTAGTTCAAGGCCAATTAACAACACATATACTGTGCACTTAGCATATATTTTTATAGTTAAGTAAACCTAAAAAATGGTTGTCAAAATATGTACTCAATGTTTTTATGTTCATATGACAAGCGGTCACTTTCATGTTCAACAAAATGAAAATATTGTGTTCACTTAACACAACAAAAACACATAATTACAATATAAGTTCCAGAGTTATGCTGAACACAAATATTTTGTGCTGTTTTACCGTAAAACTGCCACAAAGTTTTGTGTTTTTACCAACATATTATGTTTTAGTACACATAATTAGTTTGAACTAGTCAAAGCAACGTTAAATTTAAAGGTTGAGAACAACTTCCATTTCTTTGTTTGTCTAATTTAAAATGTTTGACTAGAAAGGATACATACAATTTGTGTTATGTTTGATTTGATACAACATTCATATTTACTGTTAAAATGGCATATATTGTTAAGCTCAATGGACAGCATAGAATTTCTGTGCAACTGCCAGAAAGGGAAACAAAGGAATACAGTAACTCTGGCTCAGGAATACAACACTATCACAATATTGGTGCCACTGTAACAATAAAATAATTCAACATCAAATCATGTTATAAAACCGTTTGAATCAATTGTCCTACCTCATAGGTTTTTTTTCACAATAAAAGCTCAGTCCCCCCGGTTCACCAGTGTAAAGCTTTTAATGTGTAGCTGCAACAGCAGGAGAGGTTTGGTATGCTTTAGTAGTAAAAGCAGAGCTCCAAAATGATTGAAAGTGATAAGTAAACGGTAAAATAAGACTCATCTGAAAGTACAAACATGAAAACAGGAATGAAACCAAACTCCAAACCACATGAAGACCCTTAAAATAGAGCTTTCACTCTGGTGTCCAGCACAGAAAGACTAGCTGAAGAGGACAAAACTGAGGGGAGACCGCCATGGGTTGGCCCTGCTACCAACAGGTATTATTATTATTATTATTATTATTATTATTATTATTATTATTATTATTGGTATTCTAGATATTACCACCTGGAGGAAATAATGGGTGAAAGCTACACTGTAAAAAAGTACAGACCCATTTAGTTATGTCCACTTATTTCTTATTTTTAACTGAACAAGTTTATACAAGTTGTGGATTTTTAACTCAACTTTATGAGTTTTTGAAAGTTAAACTTGCATTTATTCATTGGGTCGACTATTTAAATTTTTGGTCACATATGTATGTGTTGATTGAACTTGGGTATGTAAGTTAAGTTATCAGTTGAAAAAAAAGCGGGTGTGTGTGTTGCAACAATAAAGAGTTGCCTTTTGAGTTTAAAAATAACCTGTCTTCTTTCACAGCAAAGTTAAAGCATGGACACAATAAATTAATTATACACCGCAGATAAGTGATGTAGCCTATTCAAATTTCAACTAAAATATAACACGTGTTGTGGCAAACAAGAAAGCACTAGTGCCACCGGCGGAGGGAGTACCTGTCAACGGCTTGTGAATTGTGAATTTGGCATTTCACTCTTCTCAAATTGAAATGGAAAGTACTTTTCAAAAGTCAAACATTTAGCTCCGCCCACATTTAGCCCAACCCAGATCTGCGTACTGCAGTCAGATGCATTGGCTGGTCAATTCCCATGATGCAAGGCGGTAAATAGAGTTGTGTTAAAATTTGCTGAAAAGTTTGCAGTTTGTTCGAAATACAAATGTAACTTTATGAATTCCGTTTATTAAACGTGTATGCTTAGAATTTTTGTTGCCTGGTAACTGTCATTGTTGTGCTGGTTTACATTAGTAACCATGAGTTAAGTGACTGTTACGTTTGATAAGAGCTGGAGTATTGCAGCATTAGACTTTGAGCAGTATTAGGCTTCCTTCAGCCATTAAGCTGTGGTGTGTTACTTCACTAGTGATCCTTTTGTGTCAAGTGATGCAAGATGGAAGTCTTTAGAGGGGCCTCTATTTTGCATGGGACCCTTGGGCGGCCACACCCACACACTCATGCTATTTCCGCTATAGATGTGGTTATGTTGTTTTAATTGTGGTTTGTACATAAAGTTAACAAGTTATGACACATAACTTTCTGTGTTTAATAAACATAAAAATACACATTAAGCAACCTGATCATTCTATGTTAATATAATGTAGAATTGTATGTTAATAAAACACTAATTATTTTTGTTGAAAACTGACATAAATTTCCTTTCAGATAACACTCATTGTGACACATTTATTCTATGTCTAGTGTACTCAAAACCTTAATGTTACCATGCTGTATTAAATTAAAAGTTTTGTGTGCAAGCTGTTTCCAAAACATATTTGAGTAGAGTGAGCAAATTGGGATATAGCTGAATAATGAAACTAATTATGTTAATTTGACTTTAAAATTACAATACTTAATTGTTGTTTGTACATAAAATTAACAAGTTATGACACATCACTTTTTGTGTTTAATAAACATATAAATACACATTAAGCAACCTGATCATTCTATGTTAATATAAAGTAGAATTATATGTTAAGAAAACAATAATTATTTTTGTTGCATGACTAAAAAAATTATGTTAAACTGACATAAATTTCCTTTCAGATAACACTCATGTGATACATTTATTTTATGTTTAGTGTACTCAAAACTTTAATGTTACCATGCTGTACTAAATTAAAAGTTTTGAGTGCAAGCCGTTTCCAAAAAAAATTTAGGTTGAGTTAGCAAATTCGGATTTACAGTGTAGAGTAGAGGGAGGCAGGCCGATACAGCCGGGTCCGGTTGGGGAGAGTTCTAGCCTGATCAGGCACCTCTCTTTGGCCTGCCTCTCTTAGTTATGCTATTAAAGTTCTAGACTACGGGGGAGGTTCCTTCCTTCCTGCGACACACAAGCTGCTCTCTCCTCTCTCTTTCCATTTGTTTCAATTTGTGTGCATCCTTGCCCCTGAAATGCTTGTTACTAACCTAGCTCTGGGGAGTTTACTCCCCGGAGTCCTTATGTTTCTTTTCCCGCCCAGAATATTCCCTTGGATTAGGGTGGCACCATGATCTTGGTTGGAGCTGTCACCTGACACCTGCAGTGTCCGGCTGCGTCATGCCAAGTGTCTGCGTCCTGCTACGCCCACCCATGCTGTGCTGTGCCATGCTACATTCTGTAACGCCCATGACATGAACTACTACGACTACCATTTGTAGTCACTGTTCCATTATCTTTGTGACTATTATTGCCACTGTTCATCACACCCCCAACCAGCAACGTCAGACGCCGCCTACCAAGAGCCTGGGTCTGTCTGAGGTTTCTTCCAAAAAGAGAGTTTTTCCTCGCCACTGTTGCATTAGCCACTGCTAATGATTGCTCTTGGGGGAATTACTGGAATTGTTGGGTATTCGTAAATTATAGTGTGGTCTAGACCGACTCTATCTGTAAAGTGTCTCGAGATAACTCTTATAGTTATGATTTGATACTATAAATAAATTGAAATTGAATTGAATTGAACAGGGTGACATGGGTTGAGGAGGATCAGCCATATCCTGATCATCCAGAGAGGTTTGGCTCCTGTGCTCAGGTGCTGTGTAGAGAAGGTCTCACTGGTCGCTGTTACTGGGAGGTTTATTGGAGCGATTACATTGATATATCAGTGAGTTACAGAGGAATCAGCAAGATTCAAGAGAACAACTTCCCTCCCAGGAGGAGAGGAAAGTCTCCTCCTGAGTACAGAAACAATCACGCTGCTGACAAACATGTTTTCAAGTTGTGCTGACTCAAAATAGCAAGAAATCGTAACACACAACAGAGGAGGGATCCCTCTGCCAGGATGGACACACAGGACATGTTATCTGCACATAATAGCCCAGTGGGGGTAAAACTCAACTTCACTAAGAGCCACACTAGAAAATAGGAATCACATCCAGAGACAGACATGTAGACATGAGTTTATTAACATTATTTTATTTAAGAGAAAAGTCATCTTTGACTTTATTATTGTATGTCTAGTCTTCTCTCTTACAGTTTGGTCGACATAAAGCCCCCAAAAAGTAACTTAGACATCACATAATTTAGCAAATCAAGCAAAACAAAGAATACCTTATTTACAGCAACCTGTTTGAAAGCCTGAATATGAGGGGAGGCCAGATTTGCCCCCCGGGCCTCGAGTTTGATAAGTGCGGAATAGACCAACATATTAAAATTATAGTCTGGACAATCAGGATTATAAAGGTATTTATTTTAAACTAGGACTGTCAAAATCAATGCGTTAATAACGAGTTAAGGCATATTCCTTTTAACAGCACGCACGCACACATGTTCTTTGATTTCTCTCCCTTGTTTGTAAAATCAAGTGATGCAGCAGTAACGTTGGGGACATTGTTGCTTGGCGACGGGTTTTCAGACCCTCTTAGTGACTTCTAAATATATTAGCAAGACAGATAAAGGAGCGCTTCTTTTTGGTGGTGGTTGAAAAAAGTCTTAACAAGATGCTCTTAGGTGCAGGGGTAATCCAATAGTAATCATGCTGTTCTGATTATAAATATATTATTTCTATTGTAATTCATTCTCATGCATGTAGTCCACAGATCTTATTGAATACAGCCGGCTGTTGGAGTACGTCCAGTCTCAAACACTCTTTTAAAGTACATTTAGAATGGATGCTTTATGTTTCTCGGTGTCCACATCTCAACACACATCAAAGTGGTTTAATTTGTTAAAGGTTAGATTATTTAGTTCTTGTCCAGAGGGTTAGATTAGTTTAAGCCTAATGAGTTCAACATGGACACCTTTCTATTATCTCTAATTGATGTACTGTTCATAAATGAAGAGCGGGAAGGAGTTTGGGGACCCTTGATGGTTCACCTGGTGGAGCGTTTGCCCTGTGTGCAGGGGCTCGGTCCTCGTTGCAGTGGCCGTAGGTTCAACTCTGACCCGTAGCCTTTTGCTGCATGTTGTTCCCTCTCTCTCCCCTTTAACATATTCAGCTGTCCTACAAAATATTGGCCTAAAATGCCCCCAAAAGAGTGGGTGGGAGCAGAACAATTGAACAATATTATTTGACTTGCTTATTTGTTGCTGAGGATCCTGTCTCTTTTCCTTTTTTATTGATTAGAAGTTTTACTTTGTGTTTGTATTTTTTTAAACATGTTCAATAAATTGACTAAATGGAAGAAAAAGGCTCACCAGCGTCTCTTCTTTCTGAGAAGACTGAAGAATCGCTTGTACATTCTTCTTAGAGACAAACATAGAAGCCAAAGTGTTTTTTATTTCAGGTGGAGTTTGATATTCTCTCCAGCAGAGAGCAGCAGCACTGCAGAAAGACATTTACTGAACACAAAATCTGAAACACTGAATCTGATGATCCACGAATGACTCGCACGTCTCACTGTGTGATCTGATTCATTGATTTGCACACATTCATTAAAATACAGAACTGTACACATGAAACACAATATGTTTCTTTCACATGGAAAAGACAGAATGTGTGCTGGGGGGAGGGTTCTGACCTCTTTAAGATAAAAAAATAGAGCAGGACGCTAAAATAACTGCAAACTAAAACTTAATTTGATTAAAATAGAAAACAAGTAACCATTAGAGTTTGCAGCGCATCTGTGTGGAAGATGATATTTAAAACATGCAGAGTTGAGTGGAGGAGGTGTGTGGGAAGCAGAGCGAGGCTGCTGATTGGCTGGGAGCTGGGACAACAGCCACATGCAGCCAATCAGCTGCACCAGTTTGAAGTCTAACTATCTCCAACCAATGAATGACTGTTACACTCATCTTCATCATGTATCCTGGCGATCCTTCTTTACTTCTCCACCTTTTCCTAAAAGAAGAACTGAAGGAACAAAAGAGACTTCTTTCTGTCTTCTTTATCTCCTCTCTCATGGTTATTTCTCTGTTGGATTCTCTACCAGCAGTGGAACAAAACATCTGTCATGTCTTCTTAAAACAGACCTAGTTCTCCTTTCAGGCCTTTATTATTAATCAAGGGGAGACAAACACAACACACAAACATACGTGAAACAACCAAACATTCATATGTATCTGTTCGTTAAAAGTATCAAACCGTTGAAATGGAGTTGGTGATGAAGTGCTGCTGAGCAGGGCAGTCAACATTCAGTGCAAACTAAGAGCTTTTATTGCACTTGGATTAAAAGAACATTTAAACCGATTCCTTTGGACCCACACTGTATCTCGGCCCAGAAGGGAGAAGAAGAGAGTTGAGAGTAGGCTAAGATCAGAACTGGTCTGGCATACAGATCTGTTAAAAAAGCCGCTGTGTGCCACGTTAGTCATGTTGAACAGGCGGGCTTTGTTTATTGTAAGGTTCCCATACCAAGAAATCACAAACTAGCAAATCAGCCGCTTCAACACCATCTTTATGGAAATATTTGCCTGTAAATCCTGTAAACATCTCACTCTGCATGTTGAGTGATCTCGCTGCTCTCCCACACAGCTCGCAGCTCTGTAGCCCACAAACTGATCACAGGTCAGAGGTCACTCTGCATTACCAAACACTGCTGTATCTGCTAACAGGGAGGACACACACACAGACACACACACACACACACACACACACACACACACACACACACACACAAACAGAGTCACACACACATAGACTCACACACACACACACACACACACAAACAGTCTCACACACACACACACACAAACAGAGACACACACACACAAACAGACACACACACAGACACACAGCCTCAGAGGCGTGGACAGGTGAATAAGGAGGAAGATCACAGCTCTGAAGCATCATGCGTTCATTTCTAAAAAAGGAAAAGATCTCCACTCTTTGACAAACTACCTGCTCCAGTCTTATGGAATATTTATATGCACATACTAGCCTGTTCTCAGGGAGGAGGTCAAAATAGAAATGAATAAACTGTATTCAGCTCAGAATAAGCAAACATGTATACACGTGATTTTGGCCTATAAACCTGATAGGGAAAGGATCTTTCCCAGGAACAGCTTTGCATGAGAGTGCAGTAAGGAGGTTAATGAATAACATAGAAAGTAAGTTCACCAGCTGCACATCTGCAGTCAGACGCAGACGGAGAGGAACAGAGAAGAGACGAGGATGGAGAGACTTCTTCTGAGCATCATCATCGCTGGGGCAGGTAAGTCTGTCAGATAGATTTAATCATTAGTTATTCCCATGTTTATGGAAATGATGTAGCTGTATAAAAATTTGTTGATGTACAGTCCAACTTTGATGTAAAATGATAATTTGCCTTAGTGAGTTCAAAGTAAAAATAGTCTAAACAATAGAAACAACATATTATAGAAATATTAAATCTGCTCTATATGTGTGTGTGTGTCTCTACAGGGCTGAGTGCTGTCTCATCAGCTGCTGGACGTCAGTACTATTTTGTTTATGACAGGAAGAACTTTACTGAAGCCCAGAGATACTGCAGAGAGAAAGACGGAGACCTGGCCACTGTAGACACCATGGAGGATGTGACGATCCTGAACAACACGGCAAATTTAGACAACATGTTCTACTCCAAGAACAGCTACGTGAGTTCACTTTTCTCTCTTTCATCTCAAAGTCTTTCTGACAGGAGGTTTGAAACCCTCCATCTACCTTCCAACTAAAATCTGCATCCGAGCCTCCGTACGTCTAGTCTTATTCTGAACATCAACAGAGATTTTGAGTTTCCGTAGACTAGCTATGGATTACAAATCAAAAAACAAAGTAATATTGAAAGACATCTCCAGAAAAAGAAAACTGCTTTCTCCAGCCGGTGATGAGAGGAAGAGAGACATTATAGGAAGTAAATGTATGCGTGTAAACTATACTTATTACAGCGCTTAACTTTTCGTAGCTTTTGGAACGTATGGTTCATGAAAAAAGGCTGCACAGACACACAGTTTGACATGACTGTCGCCCACACATCGATCTGTACTCACACATACACTTAAATTAGTAGGTTTAGTACAGCTGAGATGCGTCCGCGTGTCCCTGAACACTCTTATTATAATATACACATTACACACACCTACTCACACATTATGATCTACACATTATACACACCTACACACACACTTTACATATGTACAGCTTCCCATCCACACACACACACACCTCATCCTCCCTCTAATCGCTCCAATAATTACACTCTGCTGAACTCTGCAGTTATATAAAACACATGCAGGGGAGGACAGAGAGCCACTGAAACTGATATCATAATGCAAAAAATACTGGAGTAATCTGAGCTAATCTGACATTTCACACAGGAACAGAAAGCAGACAACACCAACAGTAAAACTGAGTTTCTAAAAGGGCAATCGATCATATTTTAATGTCTGTTTCAAAGCGGCAAAGATTAATCCATTAGTTGTCAACTAATAAATGAATCACAGATTGATCTTTTGTTTGCTTCCTCTTTGTGAAACTTTGAGGTTGGAAACGCTTCAACGTCTCTGATGTTTGTAATGATTGTGTATGAGAATTTATTGATTCCTGTGAAGAAATCTTCTCTTTCTAATCAGTTTCTACTCAGAGAGAGAGAGAGGGAGTGGGAGGCAGTCAGAGAACAGAACAGAGAGAGAGAGGAGGAGGGTTATGGAAAGAAAAGATCCAAAGATAGAAGTCAGAAAAGCTAAAATACAGTGAATGTAACATCACAAAGTGTCCTAATAACGGTTCCTTTGATACCTTATGAATGTTCTGCACGATGTTGTGTGCATTAAGTACGTTTGTTAAATACGTTTGTAACACAATTTACAGACGTTAGTGAAAGGAATACTTGGCCGATTTTAATCCAGCTCTGTGTCATCTTTGTGGGGGCAGTGGTCAGATTAACTCATTGTCATGAAAAGTTTGTATTATGTCGCATGAAAACTTATGCACAACAATTTGTATGATATCCTAGGAAATTAGGCGACGGCCGGCTGTTCACGTGACAGTAAAGTTTAATGTCTACAGTTTATCTGATGAAAAGGTGACTGTGAGCCATGTACGGGAGGTGTTGGTCCTTTCAGAGGCTGTTACAGTTGAGTTTAGCTGACAAAACGTGAGCGTCATGTAGTGATGACAGTTAGGTTTAAACACCAAAACAACTAGTTAAGATAACAAAGATAGTGGTTTGAATTAAAACACTTCTGGGACATGAACAACAGTTTCCTGGTGAAAGTCTTGTGTTTTCTCCTTAACTTCTCCAGGACATGATCACCTGTTTCCTGGTGAAAGTCTTGTGTTTTCTCCTTAACTTCTCCAGGACATGAACACCTGTTTCCTGGTGAAAGTCTTGTGTTTTCTCCTTAACTTCTTCAGGACATGATCACCTGTTTCCTGGTGAAAGTCTTGTGTTTTCTCCTTAACTTCTCCAGGACATGAACACCTGTTTCCTGGTGAAAGTCTTGTATTTTCTCCTTAACTTCTTCAGGACATGAACTCTGTGCTACACTAAGGCTTTCCTCTGTGTACACATATCATCTACAAGTAAACTGTTGGCTGTATGAATTGTGTCCCCTTTAAAAGTTGCTCTTGAGAGATTTGATTATGTTTATCGTCCCCTCCATGTGCGTTGACAAGAAACTCATCACGTTCCTCTCCCGTCTCTTGAATGTGTTGTTGAACACTTCCCCGCTTCAGTGATAATCTGATGAGTACTCTCGCTCTCCTACTCTTCTTATCGGCTCCAAAATGGCCGTCCGTGGATTCTGGTTTCCCGGTATGATGTCATCTTTCTGCGCCGAGCTTGTGGCTGATGTCAGAGAATAAAACTAGAGCAGCCAGTATTTCTTTTTCTCCCTCTCCTCTTCTTCATGATCCTTTCTTTATGAATCTAGTTATAGGTCACCTGAATTCATAAAAAAGGGGAAGAAGTGAAGCAAGGGACTAAAAACAAGGAGCACAAAGAATAACAGCAGAAAGGAAATGGGACTAAGATAAGGAACAAAGAGAACATTTAGGAAAAGGAGGAAGAGATGGAGGGAAAGGGTTAGCAGAGGGAGGGAGAGAGAGAGAGAGAGAGAGAGGGAGACAGAGAGGCAGAGAGAGAGAGAGACAGAGACAGAGATTTTTTTTTTTGATTTTTACAAAACACTTTATTTACATATTTATAATTTGTGCATGTTCACAATTAAATAAAGTGCTAATGCATTAAAATCCCAGTGTTTGATTTTAAAAGAATATCATCCAATAAAAACTTGTGCAAAAACCAGCTCATCATCAACAACAGAACAAACAATATCATTAAAACACCAACGCTGTTTAAAAGCATCAATGTCTCCGATATGTTTATAAAACCTGAACTCTAGCCAGAGTCTGGCCCTGATGTTACAGAGCCAGACTGCCCTGGTCTCCTGCCCCTCTCTGTTCTGATGTTACAGAGCCAGACTGCCCTGGTCTCCTGCCCCTCTCTGTTCTGATGTTACAGAGCCAGACTGCCCTGGTCTCCTGCCCCTCTCTGTTCTGATGTTACAGAGCCAGACTGCCCTGGCCTCCTGCCCCTCTCTGTTCTGATGTTACAGAGCCAGACTGCCCTGGTCTTCTGCCCCTCTCTGTTCTGATGTTACAGAGCCAGACTGCCCTGGCCTCCAGCCCCTCCCTGTTCTCCACCCTGTTCTTCCTGCTAATGTAGATCGCCATTTTGGCTCCACCTGAAAGGTAGTTCAGGAGCTGCCATTTTTCTTTTTGTGCCTTTTTATAGACAGCTCCCATAATAAAAACCCTCTCAGTAAAAACTACATTAAAAAGACTAAAAACCAATGTTAAAGAGAGAAGAACTCGGTGAGTCTCTTACACTCAGTGAACATGTGGTACACAGTCTCTCGAAGGTTACAGAAAAGGCACTGGCTAAGAACAGCTGGGTTAAGAACAGAGATAAAAGCACTGGAGGCGACAGCACCGTGTAAAATCCTCCACTGGAGGTCAGCGGTCCGTTTTTTGAGGGGAGGCTTGTATAAAATCCTCCACTGGGGACAGGGATGTCCCCCCCCAACCTGTCATTCCAGACAGTGGGGGGTCTGCCGCTCAGTCCTTTTCTATTTATGGCTTTCACACAGTTCTGGTACAGTGTCACTTTGTCTGCTCCGTGCAGGGTGAGCTTGCCCGGGCTACTGACAGCTAGCAGGGGGCCGGTCTCCTCTCCAAACTCTGGGCTCAGGTAGACCTCCGGGAACGGGTCTGCGGGATCTGGCCTAGCCTCTCCTCGGCTGTACTCCATTAGGAGTCTCCTCTCTCTCCCGCTCAGCTTTTGTGTCCATGAGGCCAGGAGTCTTTGTGTGATCCGGACAGATGTTATTCCCAGGAGGGAGCCCAGAGCCCCGGCCCCCGATAGTCCAGGCCCTGCTGCTTCCACCAGCTGCTTCAGGCTCAGGGTCCCGGATCGGTTCAGGGCTCCCAGCAGCCCGGGCACCCCGCTGCAGATGTCCAGTCTGCTCCCGTTGATCAACGGCTCCTTCAACAACCAGTGCAGAGAGTTAGACCTATCATTCAAAGAAGAGTTAAAAGGGCCCAAGACTTAAAAACGCCCTGATAAAAAGGAGGAAACCCACTTAACTTTAAAAATTTAGGATCAGTTAAAAACAGACCAGCATCCAGCCCCAGTTTACTCACATGTCTGAGGATACAGCTGGCCACGTTCCTCCACACCAAGTCAGGCGGCCCTGTCAGAAACTTTTGAATAAACTGAAGCCTGAAGGTGGCCGTTCTGCTGGCCAGGTGGACAAGGCCCTGCCCCCCCTCCTCTCGTGATAAAAACAGCACCCCCTGTGGCACCCAGTGCAGACCCCCCCAAAAGAAATCTACCATCTTCCGCTGTATTTGAGCCAGTAGACCTGACGGGGGGTCCACACAAGATAAACGGTGCCACAAAAGGGATGCAACGAGATTATTTAAAACTAAAACTCTACCTCTATATGACATCTGAGGGAGCAGCCACTTCCATTTATTCATTTTATTTTCAATTTTTTCCATGACGGTCTCCCAGTTTCTCCACACCACGACCTCATCACCGAGGAATAGGCCGAGGTATTTTAGGCCGTCTCTTTTCCAGGCTAGATGTTGGGGGAGAACCGGGAGACCGTCATGCCATTCACCAACAGCGAGGGCTTCACTTTTTTTCCAGTTCACCCTCGCTGCAGATAAAATACTAAAAGCAGAAACAATGTTTTCTAAAACGTCTAACTCACGCTGGCTCTTAATAAAAACAATGACGTCATCAGCGTAAGCAGATAAAACCATGTTCTCACTAAAACCAGGTAAAATCAGACCTTCAATGTTGTTGCGTAGTCTGCAGAGGAGGGGTTCCAGGGAGAGTGCGTAGAGCATCCCGGACAGAGCACAGCCCTGCCGGACGCCTCTACGCACTCTAAAAGGAGCACACAGACTGCCGTTAAACTTCAGCACACTCTCAACCTCACTGTACAACACCTTGATCTTGGCTACGATGCCAGCGCTGAACCCAAACTTCCCCATTACTTTCCAGAGGAAGCTGTGTTCAACGCGGTCAAAAGCCTTTTCCTGGTCTAGAGAAATCAGACCAGTGTTAAACCCCAATGAGCTGGAGACCTCCAAAACATCACGAATAAGGTGGACGTTGTCCACCATGGACCTGCCGGGCACACAGTAGGTCTGGTCCCGATGGATGACCTGCTCCATAGCTCTCCCCAGCCTGGAGGCAAAGACTTTAGACAGAAGCTTATAATCCACACAGAGCAAAGACACAGGGCGCCAGTTTTTAATGTCCTGCAGGTTGCCTTTTTTGGGCAGCAGCGTAACAACTGCCCTGCGGCAGGACATGGGCATGGAGCCAGAGGCCAGACTTTCATTAAAAACATCTAAAACATCATGTGCAAATATGTCCCAGAAGGCTTTAAAAAACTCAACTGTGAGGCCATCAATGCCTGGGGCACGTCTCCCCTGCATACTCTGCGGGGCAGCGTGGACCTCCTGCAACTGTATAGGCGCTTCCAGACAGGAGTTGGTCTCCGCAGAGACCTGAGGTAGCCCACTCAGGAACTCCTCTTGCAGACCCTCCTGCTCCTCATACTCGCTTGAGTAGAGGGAGGAGTAGAACTCTACGGCTCGCCTTCGTATCTGCCTCGGCTCCACGATCTCTTGCCGTGTGTCTGAAAGCAGTGTGCGGATTGCGCCTCTGTCCATTCTTCCTCTCCAGGCCGAAGAAGAAGCTAGAGGGAGCATCCATCTCCGAGATGGTCTGGAATCGGGACCTGACCAGTGCACCCTGTACTTTAACGTCTAGCAGGTCGGCTAAAGCTAGCTTTTTGATTTTGAGGACTTCAAAATGTCCTCGATCTCCTGTGGACTCACTTAATTTTTCTAGTTCCACTATATCACTCTCCAGGTCCTGCATAGATCTGGTGATGTCACGTGTGACGTTGAGGGTGTGCTGTTGACATAGAAGCTTGATTTCCGTCTTACCATGGTCCCACCACTGCCTAAGACTGCTAAAATCACTCTTTCTCTGTCTAAAGATATCCCAAAAATAAATAAGGACCTCTCTAAATTTTTTGTCAAAAGCTAAAACCGAGTTAAAATGACAATAGGCACTTTTCGGCTTTACATCCCTAATAAAAACATGACATAAAACCAAAGAGTGATCAGTAAAAACAGCAGGAACAATATTACACACTTTAAAAATATTAAAATGTTGCTTAAAACAATAAAAATGATCAAGTCTGGCTGAGGAGATCCTACTCTCTCTGAGGTGGGACCATGTGTACTGTCGGCAGTCTGCATGCATCCTTCTCTATACATCCACCAGGCCGTGGGTGGAGACCAGCCGCCCCAGAGCATACTGGGAAGCTGGATGCGGCTCTGCATGGTTGCGATCTAAAGATGCATTTGCAGTACAATTAAAATCCCCACCCAAGAATAAAAAATCCTCCGATGCACAGTCATTTAAAACCCCACCTACCTTTTCTAAAAAGATCTTTCTCTCTGCACCGGCTGTTGGGGCATACACGTTAATAAAAACAGCCGTAAAATGATCAAACCGAGCTTTGACTAAAAGCAGCCTCCCCTCGATAAAATGCTTGACCTCCAGTGAGAGTGGAGAGAAAGCTCTGGAGAAGAGGAAGCCCACTCCTCCACTCAGAGAAGAGCCATGGCTCAGGATGGCTTCCCCTTCCCACTCTCTCCTCCATCACTCTCTCCTCCATCACTCTCTCCTCCATCACTCCCTCCTCCATCACTACCTCCTCCATCACTCTCTCCTCCATCACTACCTCCTCCATCACTCTCTCCTCCATCACTCTCTCCTCCATCACTCTCTCCTCCATCACTCCCTCCTCCATCACTACCTCCTCCATCACTCTCTCCTCCATCACTACCTCCTCCATCACTCTCTCCTCCATCACTCTCTCCTCCATCACTACCTCCTCCATCACTACCTCCTCCATCACTCTCTCCTCCATCACTCTCTCCTCCATCACTCCCTCCTCCATCACTACCTCCTCCATCACTCTCTCCTCCAGTCGGCCTCGTTGCTGCTGTCAGTGTGCGTCTCTTGTAAAAATAAAACATCAATGTGCTTCATTCTTATGGTTTCATAAATACTGGCTCTTTTTGTCACATTTCTGGCTCCATTTACATTTAAACTCCCTACTTTAAAAACATCCATATTAAGTGAGATGTTAAAAACAAAAAAAACAATAAACAGTAAGTTAATTAACATTGGAGCATAATTCATCATCACGACATATTTGCTTTTTTGCTTTAAGCACAAGTTTCTTCAATCTAAAACCCTCTTGGACTGTGATTTCAGACACCTCTTTCTGGCTGTTATGGAATCTGACTGAGGAGCAGAACAGAACCAAGTCTGGAAAAAACTCCTCTATTTTTACCCCCTGTTGGTTTTTTGTTTGTTTTAGGAAATTTTTAATTTTATCAGTAGTATAGAGCTTCCCCTGTTGACTGCTGCTTAAGTTGGGAACTTCACTTTCATCCGACACACATTCATCACTCTCACTGCCATCCACACAGACCTTCCTCACACTCTCCTCACTCACTCTGCTCGCTTTAGCGTCACCGGAGGCACTGTTGCTTTTCCTTCTGCGTTTAGCAGGTATTTTTGATTTAATTGCTGCCTCTTCCTCCACCATCACTACCTCCTCCAGCACTACCTCCTCCACCTGTTCACTCCACCTTGCACTTAGTTCACCCGTGTCATCAGTCTGCACCTCACCT
>CM042318.1:370000-397500 GCA_023566125.1 Zingel zingel
TCTCCGAAATTTTAATCGCGATTACGCTTTGGCTCCTAACGATCACAAAAACCGAATAATCAGAAAAAAACTATTATTTTTCACGTCACGTTCTGCAGGTAAACTCTTATTTTGACTCATGTTGTGAATGAAAATTATGAAGGTAGATGTCATAGTGGAAGGTGTTTTCACTGCTGATTTGTTTCACTGTTTTATAATTTCAATAAATGTAACATCTTTCCAAAAGTCAATGAGGAATCCTGTTAAATAATCCTAATTTCACTATGGACCAAAGTAATCGTGATTATGATTTTTTTTATGATTTATGCTTATTTTTCATAATCAAGCAGCCCTAGTGTGTGTGTATGTGTGTGTGTGTGTGTGTGTGTGTGTGTGTGTGTGTGTCTATTTGTGTGCGTTCATGCATGAACAACATCTCCTTTCTTTTGCTGAGCAATGACAATATTATCATACTACCCTAGTTGCAGTTCTAGGTCTACCTAGGTGATATATATTCCTGTGGTTTCTGCGTGTGTCTCTGTGTGACGCGGAATGTTTATCCTCTCTTCCACCGACACACTCACACACACACACACACACACACAGTTTTCCTCCCTCCTCTTTCCTCCTCCTCCATCCGTCCATCATCTCTCCAGCTGCCCGTCTGCACTCGACACCTCCTCCCTCCCACCCTCCCTTCCTCCATCCCTCCTCTTTCTTTCCATCCATCTATCTCTCTCTCTCTCTGGCAGACCAGCAGAGGAGAGAAGCTAAAACCGTAGCAGAGATAATAACCCGATCATCGTGTATTCACACGCAGCATCCTCAGCACTGCAGCGGCAGGCAGCGGATGGCTCGGCTGTCAGGCGCAGAGGAATGATAATTAGGAAGAGATTGACTCGGCAACAAGAGGAAAAAGAGGAAGGAGGAGGAGGGCCTGCAGCAGGAGAGGTGAGCAGAGGAATACACGGAGGAAGAGAGAGCAGAAGAAGAAGGGATGGATTGATCAAAGAAAAACGGAGCAAGAGTGTGTTTTATTTTTATTTCGGAGAGATGATGGCGATGATGATGATGATGATGATGATGATGATGATGATGATGATGATGATGATGATGACAGCGGCAGAGAGAGGGACGGATCAATAATCCTCTTCATCCCTCCATCACCTCTGCAGAAACCTGTGAGACTCTGCTGCAGTGTGTGTGTGTGTGTGCGTGTGTGTGTGTGTGTGTGTGTGTGTGTGTGTGTGTGTGTGTGTGTGTGTGTGTGTGTGTGTGTGTGTGTGTGTCGGCTATATAGGCCATTCAGTGTGTGAAGCATGGGATCGTATGTGGTGTGTGTGTGTGTGTGTGTGTGTATGTGTGTGTGTGTGTGTGTGTCTGTGTGTTTGTATGTGATGTGTGTCTGCCTGTGTGTTTGTATGTGATGTGTGTGTACCTGTGTGTTTGTATGTGATGTGTGTGTGTGTATGTGTGTGCGTTTGTTTGTGATGTGTGTGTGCCTGTATGTGCTTTGTAAGTTGCATGTGTGTCAGATATGTGTGGGCTGTAGCCGTGTAACAGTACACAACATTCGGTCTGTGCCTCGGTTTTGTAGAGGTTTGTAACGCATTCTCATGAACGGCTTCATAGTATTGTATAATATAAGATAAGATAACATATTCACAATGATATAATATCCTCAAAAAGTGTGTGTGTGTGTGTGTGTGTGTGTGTGTGTGTGTGTGTGTGTGTGTGTGTGTGTGTGTGTGTGTGTGTGTGTGTGTGTGTGCGTGTGTGTGTGTGTGTGTGTTGAATAGTTTAGATTAGATGGACTTACAGGTAATTGATCCCAAATTGGGAAATGTCAGTGCTACAGCAGCAAATATAAGACACACAGCAAGCATACAGAACATACAGTACAATAATTGATAAACAGTATAAAATAAAAGAACAACTAATCAAAAAATACAGAGGAATACACAGGAATATTTATAAAATGTATAAAGAATATGTGTGAGCTTTAGGGGTGTAATGGTACACAACATTTACAGTTCGGTCTGTACCTCGGTTTTGCAGTCATGCATTCTTGCATTCTCATGAACAGGTTCATATTCCAGTGTTAGCAAGTTGTTACAAGTAAGCATCATGTGGCAACAACGGTTAAGATTAGACACCAAAACAACTAGAAAAAGATGGTGGTTTGGATTAAAATCTGTTTCCTGGTGAAAGTCTTTTTTTTTCTCCTTAACTTCTTCAGGACATGAACACTTGTTTCCTGGATGAAAGTCTTGTTTTCTCCTTAACTTCTTCCAGGAGGTGGGATGCAGTCGTAAATTAAATGTTTGACACAGTTCCCAACCTCAGCTGCACAATGTCTGCAGACATTTTGAAACAAATGGTTGTCCTTCGAGCTTGATTAACCCGGCTAACAGGGCTAAGTCAGCTAGCATCATGCTACAGTTCATACACAACAACGAGTGTGTTGCCCAAACTTGCCGGGTAAAAGTCACGCTCCAGAATTTCTGTTCGGTTTGTGCATGAACAGAATTTTTTTGTGGCAGGGCATACTGAAACAATGTTGCATACTGATCTGAATGACATGTGCCGAAACTGTTCGGGTTAGGGGTTAGAGGTTAGGGTTAGGAGTTAGGGGATAGGGTTAGGGTTAGGTAATGAAAAAGTTATCTTGATGATTCCCCCACCTCGTCCCAATGACTGGGCAGTTGATATAGGGAATCAAAGGCAAGACCAGGGGCCGGCACACGTCAATTGAAGTTCTCCGTTCCTAAAACGTACTTATTTTTAGGGGTTAGGGGTTAGCATTGGTGGCACTAGAGGTAAGATCAGGGTTCAGTTTCTGGGGCGAAGGAACATATAATGCCACAAGCCCTGCAGACTCTCATTGGTATATCTCATCACCAGACTATTTTAACAACTAAAACACAGCCACTAATCTTTGATCTGTGTTGATCAGAACTGGACTTAATGGAAGAAACCATTTAACTGTAGATTTCTTACTTTTATGGTAGAAGCACAAATATCCAAAATGACCCAAACAACCAAATCTGAGAGTCGGGCAAGCAGGCAGAGAGAGAGAGAGAGAAAGAGAGAGACAGAGAGAGAGAGACAGATGATGGTCAGTTAGTGAGTCATGAATAATTGAATGTGCTTAATGGGAGGATATTTAAAAACTGAAACTGCTTGCCATAGAAACCAGAGAGCGAACCACTTCCTGTGTGATAAGTGTGTGTCTTTGCACATTAGTGACTCCAAGTGGCAATAATTTATAACTTCTAAAGGAAATAACTTTTGTGAAATCATCACGGGTTGATGTTTCTCCTGTTTTATACCCGTCTCGCTTTGATCATGAAGAAGGATCTGCAACTATTTGTTTTATAATCGTTAGTTGCTGCCAAGGGCGTAACGGGCACTCTGTATGAAGGGGGACATGCCCTCTGTCCCCCACACTTACAACGTGTCTGAGTTGATTTGAACGCACCATAAGATTTACTAAAGAATCCAAGCTAGTTCCAGTTAGCTGAAAGTATAGACTAAACGGTCCACATTGTTAGCTAAAATTATCAAGTAAACAGTCCAAATAGTTAGCTAAAAGTACTTAGTAAATGTTATTTGGTTACGGCTACACCCCTGCTTGCAGCCCTAAAATAGAAAGGGCAATGAGGGAAATGAGAGAATGCAAAAAAAACAGAAACAACTTTGTAAAAGTACCATTTGTGTTTGTGAGTTGATGTTTTTCTTTTCTTCTCTTCCATGTGATGGATGTACAACATGGTGAAGACTCTGGATCTCCATCCAGTGGGATCAAACTGAAGCTGACTCCCAGATGCCTCGCTGCATCAGGGAAGAAGACAAACATCTGACATGACCTTTTCCCTAAGCACATCACTTCCTGTGACCGCGCGCCGGCAGGACGCCGGGCTGAGTCCAGCAGCTGAACCTACGCTCTCCACTTCCACAACGATCACCAGGAGATGATCTTCCACCGACTTTACTTTTTCTTTCTGTGGATCTTTGGGTTTATTTCTCTAGTCTAGTTCTTGACGGAGAGTGTCTGAGCTGACTTCTCGTCTCGTTTCCTGCTCAGAAAACTCTTCATTTGGAGAAATACCACAGCGGTTTATAATCTGACCTGGGATTTTATTTTGACGCACATCAGGGTAACCGCTGGTTTGTACGCTCTGTTTGGAAGTCCGTACATCTACAGACTGCTTTCCACTTGGAAAAACTCTTCACAGACAATCTTTCAGTCGCTCGACAATGATAACGTGTGATTTATTTGACGCAGAGCGACAAATAAAGTCTCTGCCAGCTGTGGTTTCCACATCTGCTTCCTGGAAACAAATGTGATTTCCTGCAGGTGCAAAGAGCGGATACACCTGACTCACTGACAAACACAAAGACAAACTGTTTCCGTAGGCGTGTTCTCTGTGTTTGTTGTTGTTTTTAACACCGTGATGGGTGTGACCCCCGACAGAAACTCCTGACTGACTGAACTGGGGGATGCTCCATGACTTGATGAAGCTCTCTGATTGGAGCAAGCGAGGACGAGCACCATCTTGATCTTTACATCAGAACTAGAAGAAGAAGAAGTCCTCTCCCCCCCACTTACCTCTGGTGGGGGGGAGGGTGAAGTGTAGTTTAGTTTAGTTTTTAGGGTGTAGGGCTCCGGGTCAGGGGGCATAGTTATTTAGACATTTAGGTTGTAGATTAGACGGTAGAGTTCGTAGAAGAGTCCAGTTTCTTCTCTGTTGTGTTGGGATTAAGTTAAGTAATAAGTAGTCGTAGTTTTGGTCCAGATTCTTCTCTGAGTTGAGATTTAGAATATTAATGATTATTACTTTGTTTATAAAGCAGCTTTAAAAGCAGAGTTTACAAAGTGTTTTGATGGACAAACAACACAAAAGCACGATATCCAGAGGTTAATAAAACAACAGAGAGATAAACATTAGCAAGACAAACTTTGGGCATAGAAAACCAAGAAAGTAGTGGTAGTTTAGGTCCAGTTTCTTCTCTGTTGTGTTGAGAGTTATACCCTGTTAAATCCAACCCTTACTGAGTTAGCATTTACCTCTGCATCAGATGAAGTTGTGACTCATTTCATGCAGAAGTTTAGCATTTAGCTTCAGCGTACAAACTGGATCTAACAGCCGACAGCATTTAGGCTCCTTCGTTTAGACGTTAGCATAGGAAACCTTAGTCACGGCTGTCATTTAGCTTGACGTTTTCTCACCGTTAGCCTGCGTGCTAACTCTGAGAAGAGCTAGTCATGGATGCTAACCCAGGCCCGGGCCAGGCGAGCCCAGAGAGCCCTAACCGGGCCGTGGAGTACCTCCTGGAGCTGAATAACATCATTGAGAGCCAGCAGAAGCTTCTGGAGACGCAGCGTCACCGCATCGAGGAGCTGGAGGTGCAGTTGGACCGGCTCAGCCGGGAGAACAAAGACCTGCGTTTGGACCGCCAGCCTGTTGCTCCACCACCGCCTGGTCCTCCTCCCCCCGAGCCGCCGCTCCCTCCGCCTCCACCTCCGCAGCCTCACACAGCATCCGTTTCTACCAGGAACCACTCGCACTCCCACCACAACAGCCAACCGTCCTCCATCCCGCTCCACCAGAGCCACCACGCCACCCCACAGCCTCCGTCCTCTATCCCGCTGCACCACAGCCACCATGCCACCCCACAGCCTCTGTCCCCCGCCCCGCTGCACCACAGCCATCACGCCGCCCCGCAGCCTCCGTCCCCCGCCCCGCTGCACCACAGCCACCACGCCACCCCGCAGCCTCCGTCCCCCGCCCCACTGCACCACAGCCATCAGTACCACCACCACTCCTCCCTGCATCACTCCTCTAACAGCTCCGCAGCCATCCCCGCTCCTCCTCCGGTGTCCGTCTCCGTTCCAACGCAGATCCTGACTCCGGCTTCCTCCCCGGCGCCGGCTCCACCCCCTCCTCCTCCAATCCCACCCAGAGATCAGCCGCGCGCCCACAGCCGGCTGACGCGAGCGCCGTCCACCTCCACCAGCACCGGCACCAACACCAACTTTGTGGAGAAAGAGAAGGAGCGGCTGGAGCGCCTGCACCGAGCCAACGCCTCCAACAACCACCACGCACACACGCTGCACCACCAAAAACCGTGAGTCACAGTTTAAGCTTTTTACTTTCCAAAAACAAAGCCAAAGATAACACGAGAGGAAGTTAAAACTGGTCTCTGCAGGGGACTGAAAGGAACAAAGTTTACTTTCTAAACACTGACTGGAAACCTTTGCTGAAAACTAAAATATCCAGGATGTTTGAGTTTCTACATCAGAATATTCTGTGAAAAAGTGAAATTGGCTTTTAAATCTTGGGATGTAGTTTAAAAATAACATGTCATATTTAATGGATGCGTTCTGCTTCACAGCAGTGACATTACTTGGTTGGTAAATTCCAATGCTTCTTAAGAGATTAAGCAAACTCAAACTTGCCTGTCCTGCCAAAACTCGTGTAAATCTTTGACTTTGATCACAGCTAACTTTGCAGCTTTCCTCACGCAGGTTTTGTGCAACACTGGAAATAACGTGTCCACCTCCTGAAACACCTTTTTGCTTGATTCTTCGCTTCATTGTTTTGCTGAACGTGATCTATTGTAAAGCATTTTGGACTCAGAGGTGACTTGTTTGTTCACACTCAAGCGTTTCTGCTTTCTTTCTGCACTGAGATCGTGTGATTGGTGATTGTAAAGGGCTGATAAATATTCATCCTTTCATCAGCTAACGCAGCTACGGAGTGGAGTGTCGTAGAGGGAGTTTACGTTCTGCAGAGCGAACTTTGCAACTTCTCTCTCGCAGGGTTTGTGCAACACTATAAACATGTGACCACGACCTAAAACAACATTTTGCTTGATTCTTTGCTGGCAAAAAAATGCAACCAACTGATTTTAAGGCAAAATTGTTTTGCTGAACGTGATTTATTGTAAAGCACGGTCCGAAATGAACCCTTGCCAAACCCTTAATGCGGTTTAAGTTGTCCGTTTTCTGTCAGTTTTTAGCCGTTGGATTTTTTTTATCTCCTGCGAACTTGGCAGGTAGATTCAAAAGGTCACAGTTTTTTGACTCAGAGGTGACTTGTTAACACTGAAGCGTTTCTACTTTCTTTCTGCGATGAGATCCTGTGATAGGTGGATGTACAGGGTGATGAATATTCATCCTTTCATCAGCTAACAGAGCGACGGAGCGGAGACTCCAGAGACAGACGAACTAATCGACGAAGGCGGCTGATAATTGCTGCAGCTCAGACTGAACACACTTATGTAACAGATATTTCTGCTAGGAGCGATGTGATTGGTTGTTCTCGCTGAGAGAAAAACACACTGTTCTTCATGTGAACGTGGAGTTGTTTCGCTGTGCTAATCACCATGGTAACCTCAGCAGCTTTGTCTTTGGCTCTTTATTTTGCTGTAATGCTGTCGCTCTGAATGCATTTTCAGTCAGACCTCTGCTCGCTGCCCAGAGTTGAGTCTGTTGCCTGGCAACGCTATCTCAAGAGCATCTAATCAGGAAGTGTTGGGGACGCCGGAGACACAGATGGGGCTGCAATTGTCCCGTGCGTGTCCCAGGCATTCCTTTGGATCTGGAAACACTGAACCGAGGCACTCACTGTCTGTCTGTGGGAGGCACTCATCACGGTGATTGCTGTTGCTATGCAACTGTGTGAAACCTGTTTGAAGGACAACACTCTGGCAAACAGCTGAAATGGTTTTAACCTGGCTGGGTGTTCGCTGCTGAGAGCTTTATGCTGTAGGGAACAGACCAGAGACGCAGCGGTGACTCATGGACACACATATTACTATCGCTTTCAACTGTCATACACACAGCTACAAAGTACAATAGATTACACACGCACGCACACACACACACACACACACACACACACACACACACACACACACACACACACACACACACACATACAGACATACACGCACACAGATACACACTCCCACAGACTGCAGCAGAGTCTCAGGTTTCTGCAGAGGTGATGGAGGGATGCCACAACAAGGGCTGCACAATATATCGTTTATTATCATCATCACGATATTAACTGGCACATTAAACACATTGTGAAAGTTAGTTGAAAGAAAACTGCACTTTAAAATCTGTCATTTTTTTGTGCTGCCTTTTATATTTAAGTCAATGTTTAATTTGACAAAAAAATCAAGCGGCAGCAATAGTTAAGAAGTAGCCTCATGGAAGGAAAACTAGCCCTACAGGTGGGAGTCCTGGGGCGTTCAGGTACCGTCGATACGGTGGGTAAAAGCTGACCTGAAGCTGCAGATGATGTATAGTGAGGAAAATAAGTATTTGAACACCCTGCTATTTTGCAGGTTCTCCCACTTGGAAATCATGGAGGTGTCTTAAATTGTCATCGTAGGTGCATGTCCACTGTGAGAGACATAATCTAAAAACAAAAATCCAGAAATCACAATGTATGATTTTTTAACTATTTATTTGTATGATACAGCTGCAAATAAGTATTTGAACACCTGAGAAAATCAATGTTAATATTTGGTACAGTAGCCTTTGTTTGCAATTACAGAGGTCAAACGTTTCCTGTAGTTTTTCACCAGGTTTGCACACACTGCAGGAGGGAGTTTGGCCCACTCCTCCACACAGATCTTCTCTAGATCAGTCAGGTTTCTGGGCTGTCGCTGAGAAACACGGAGTTTGAGCTCCCTCCAAAGATTCTCTATTGGGTTTAGGTCTGGAGACTGGCTAGGCCACGCCAGAACCTTGATATGCTTCTTACAGAGCCACTCCTTGGTTATCCTGGCTGTGTGCTTCGGGTCATTGTCATGTTGGAAGACCCAGCCTCGACCCATCTTCAATGCTCTAACTGAGGGAAGGAGGTTGTTCCCCAAAATCTCGCAATACATGGCCCCGGTCATCCTCTCCTTAATACAGTGCAGTCGCCCTGTCCCATGTGCAGAAAAACACCCCCAAAGCATGATGCTACCACCCCCATGCTTCACAGTAGGGATGGTGTTCTTGGGATGGTACTCATCATTCTTCTTCCTCCAAACACGGTTAGTGGAATTATGACCAAAAAGTTCTATTTTGGTCTCATCTGACCACATGACTTTCTCCCATGACTCCTCTGGATCATCCAAATGGTCATTGGCAAACTTAAGACGGGCCTTGACATGTGCTGGTTTAAGCAGGGGAACCTTCCGTGCCATGCATGATTTCAAACCATGACATCTTAGTGTATTACCAACAGTAACCTTGGAAACGGTGGTCCCAGCTCTTTTCAGGTCATTGACCAGCTCCTCCCGTGTAGTCCTGGGCTGATTTCTCACCTTTCTTAGGATCATTGAGACCCCACGAGGTGAGATCTTGCATGGAGCCCCAGTCCGAGGGAGATTGACAGTCATGTTTAGCTTCTTCCATTTTCTAATGATTGCTCCAACAGTGGACCTTTTTTCACCAAGCGGCTTGGTAATTTCCCCGTAGCCCTTTCCAGCCTTGTGGAGGTGTACAATTTTGTCTCTAGTGTCTTTGGACAGCTCTTTGGTCTTGGCCATGTTAGTAGTTGGATTATTACTGATTGTATGGGGTGGACAGGTGTCTTTATGCAGCTAACGACCTCAAAGAGGTGCATCTAATTTAGGATAATAAATGGAGTGGAGGTGGACATTTTAAAGGCAGACTAACAGGTCTTTGAGGGTCAGAATTCTAGCTGATAGACCAGTGTTGAAATACTTATTTTCAGCTGTATCATACAAATAAATAGTTAAAAAATCATACATTGTGATTTCTGGATTTTTGTTTTTAGATTATGTCTCTCACAGTGGACATGCACCTACGATGACAATTTCAGACCCCTCCATGATTTCCAAGTGGGAGAACCTGCAAAATAGCAGGGTGTTCAAATACTTATTTTCCTCACTGTAACAGACAGAGAACAGTGATGCATTATGACAGCAGCAAAGATTCATCATGAAATCACACACTGCTGCCTCTTCAAGTGACAGAGGGATCAAATAAATCCCAGAGTGCACTGGGGCAGCGTGTTGCAGAGCTGGTCGCGGGTTTCTGAGTGTTTGGTATCGGGCATGATGCAGCTAAATGCAAAACACCCTCACACAGATTCATTCAGCCGCTCAGGCTGAGTGTGTGTGTGCGTGTGTGCGTGTGCGTGTCTGTCTCTTTGTTTCTGATTCTGTAAACAGCTGGCTTCTCATCCTCTGTGTGCTGATGATGATAACACGAGTGTAAACGAGCTCACTCAGCACCAGGTGTGTGTGTGTGTGTGTCTGTGTGTGTGTGTGTGTGTGTGTGTGTGTGTGTGTGTGTGTGTGTGTGTGTGTGTGTGTGTGTGTTTGTGTGCGTGCGTGCGTGCATGCGTGTGCGTGTGTGCGTGCGTGCGTGTGTGTGTGTGTGTGTGTGTGTGTGTGTGTGTGTGTGTGTGTGTGTGTGTGTGTGTGTGCGTGCGTAGAAGCTGAAGTCTTGACTCAGCAGTTTATTGCAGGTGGACTGAAAGCTGCTGCCTGATATTTCTGAGCTAAACATGTTTCCACCAATCACAGCACTCAGATCAGGCCGACCTACTGTAACACGGTCAGTCAGACACGTTGCAGTGTATGAATATATGAAACTCTCATATGCAGCTTCTAGTTTTCATATTTCCTGATACTGACATGTAACTACAGGCCGAACCCCGTGACGTTGTGCTTGTTGTGTAGACCTGAAGGTAAATAATCCCAGCGGAGCAGCAACATCACCTGTAAATCGGAATATTATTTTTAATAAATATATATATCCAGTTTAAATGCAACAAATACTCAAACTCTCTGATTAACATTTGTCCCCTCCGGCTCTCCGTCCTCTCCCTGTGTTTCTCTCTCTCCTTCTGTTATTTTTGGAAACATGAAATGAGACTCAGCGGCGCCGGCTGGTGGCAGTGGACCCCCCCTCCTCCTCCTCCTCTTCCTAAAGTGCTGCATTGTCATGGCAACGGCTCGGAGGGCTGAGGAGGAAGTGGCACACTCGGCTCCTCACACACCGACAAATTTACATTTTAAGCAGATTGACATCACTGAGAGAGCAGGGAGAGAAACACATGCTAACATGATGAAAAGCTAACATGCTAACAAGCTAACATGATAATAAACTAACATGCTAACATGATAAAAAGCAAACATGCTAACATAATAACACGCTAACATGATAACAAGCTAACATAATAACATGCTAACACGCTAACTCAAACAGTGGAGAGATTTCAGGAACATACATTCGTACATGTGGCTTCATTATCAGCAGCAGACGTCTGTCAAACATCACATCTCTCAACTCAACTTTATTTATAAATACATTTACATAACAGATGACATAAGAGGCTTTATTGTCATTGCAACGCTGTCTGACAGCACAATGATATTACGTTGGTACTCCGTGATTATTAAAAAATAACACAACAAACACTAAAAATGTACAACTTAATTTTTTTTACATCTTTAAAGAGGCAGTTAAATAAGAGCAGGAGGTGAAAATGTCCCATTACATTTCATTACATTACATTACAGTACTTTACATTACATCCAAAGCGACTTACAATTAAGTACTTTCAAACTTGAAGGTGCAAACTCCAGACAACTAGTAGTAAGTACAAGTCCATTAGCTTCAATAAGCCAAACTACAAAGAGACACATGAAAATGCAGCTGTAAGTTTTATATTTATCCGAGGTGTAGTCAGAAGAGAAGTGTTTTTAGCCTTCGGCGAAAGATGTGTAGGCTTTCAGCCATCCTGATGTCAATAGGGAGCTCATTAATGGTTGAGTGTCACAGCCAGGTTCCCAGCAGTCTGGACTACCACATAGCTGTCTATTGTTATAGCACACATGTTGTAATGTTTTATTAGGAATCATGGACATCTCAACAACAAATATTTGCTTGCCACAGCATTTAAACTCTTTGACTTCATTACCTGCCCCGCTGCTATCTTCACCTTCTTGAATCTGATATGAATATAAGATACAGCTTAGAAAATAAGCTGTATCTATTGTTACCTAATTTTAGCA
This sequence comes from Zingel zingel, assembly GCA_023566125.1. Classification (NCBI taxonomy): domain Eukaryota; kingdom Metazoa; phylum Chordata; class Actinopteri; order Perciformes; family Percidae; genus Zingel; species Zingel zingel. Next base: position 382,037 of record CM042318.1, read on the forward strand.
AGATGAAATCAACTGGCTGTTAGAGTTATAGCTTACACCACTTCTCTTCATACTGTACTCACAAGTCACGCCTGCTGTTACTGCTGTGTGCTTTAAAGACACAGACAATGTTGTACAGAGTATACTTACAGTCTGGTATTAGTACTTTTACTGAAGTAAAGGATCTGAATAATTCTTCCACTGTGTCAAGGCATGCGTTGAGGCAGTGGGCAGACATACTGCCTGCAGCTGTACGCAGAGACAGACAGCGAGTCTGCAGCCAGCCAGCAAACTGTGACCTCAGCTCTTCAGGCTGATCTGCAGCAGACTGCTCCGCCATAACTTTCACCATATTTGGAGACAAACGGTACAGAGTAGCGCTGCACTATATGAGGAAAATATGAGATAACGTTGCTGAATATGTACTGGAAGAAGTTAAGGCGAAAACACATGACTTTCACCCAGGAAACAGGTGTTCGTGTCCTGAAGAAGTTAAAGAGAAATAACAAGACTTTCACCAGGAACCAGGTGATCATGTCCTGGAGAAGTTAAGGAGAAAACACAAGACTTTCACCAGGGAACAGGTGATCATGTCCTGGAAGTGTGTGAATCCAAACCACCATCTTTTTTCTAATCTTAGTCGTTTTGGTGCCTAAACTTAACTGTCTTCGCTACATGATGCTCACTTGTTCTCGGCTAAACTCAACTGTAAAGACACTCAACTTACTTAGACAGAACTGTCATGTGACCGGCTGGCGGTCGCCTGCTTTTGTAGGCTATCATACGAGCCCGTTGATGAGAATGCGTTGCTTTCAGACACCACGAGGGAACAACTGTTTGATGTGATTTAGCTGAACTGACCCTTTAAAACTCTGAGTGCTGCTGGCTCGCTGACAGGAGCTGCACTGTAGTTAAACATCTGCAGCTGCCCTGCACCTGCGTGTGTGTGTGTGTTTGTGTGTGTGTGTGTGTGTGTGTGTGTGTGTGTGTGTGTGTGTGTGTGTGTGTGTGTGTGTGTGTGTGTGTGTGCTGCGGTTGAAAATAGGCTAGTTGATATGAATAGAGAAGTGATGAATTACCTCTCAAAGCCGAGCTGCAGGACAAACACCCTGGAGTACTACTGTGTGTGTCTGTCTGTCTGTCTGTCTGTGTGTGTGTGTGTGTGTTTGTGTGTGTCTGTGTGTGTGTGTGTGTGTGTGTGTGTGTGTGTGTGTTTGTGTGTGTGTGTGTGTGTGTGTGTGTGTGTGTGTGTGTGTGTGTGTGTGTGTGTGTGTGTGTGTGTGTGTCTGTCTGTCTGTGTGTGTGTATGTCTATGTGTGTGTGTGATCTATTTAAAACATGCAGTCTTTGTTACCGTGACAACATGTTTCTTCACTTGAAACGGTTGCCCCTAACAACACTGCAGCATGGCCTCCTTTCTGAGCTGCAGCCTCTCTTTATGTAACTGTGATTCTGCAGATTCACACAGATTCAATCTGCACGTTTAAACATTCACACAGAAACAGGAACATACATTCGTACATGAAGCCACAGAGAGGAAGACACTACATCCAGACTCTACATTTTCATTTTCCAGCAGCGTTTTGAGACTGAAACTCTCTCTGATGTCCACACACAGCAGAAATAATCCTCGTAACAAAAACAAAAAAAGTGAAAAAAAAGTGTCAGAAATGCAGCAAAAATACTTTTGAAAAAACCATGCTGCAAGGTAATAAATCCCTGCTCTTACTTTTCACCATTGATTTCAACTTCTACATGCATGATTTCCAAGCGCAGAGTAACCAGGTAGATCCTAGATCTCACATAATACACGCGGTGATGTTGGTATCGTTTAGGGGCTGTAGTGTGGACGCCAGGTGGAAATGTAGCAGGAGATATTCCTTTTTAAACCAAAATGTAGCAGAATAGATGTAACCTGAGAAGGACGAGAGAGATATACTTAATTTGTGTTAAGGGTGGAGAGAAAGAAGAAGGATGAAAGACATAGAGAGAGAAAGTGCACCATCAACTTTAGTCCATGTTTTAATTGCAGCACATTCAGTAAAGTTCCTGTTGATCCAGGTTTCCCCTGAGCCCCTCAGTGTCCTAGTCTCTGATTGGCTGCCAGCTCCAGGTATTCAGCATGCTAGATATCTGGGATGCGTCTGCGAGGCAGCCGCGAGTCTTCGAACAGTTTGCCAACGTGACAGCGATGATGACAGCGATTAGCATCTGATCTGAACTAGTTGTTCTGACGGTCTTTTGCTCAGTTGCTAATGGGACAAAAGGCTCTCACAGTTTATTCAGAAGATGTTATCTGATAACTGTCTGTACGCCAGTTCCCTTTTTTGTTTTGCAGCTGGTTATGAGAGTGGTTGCTTTCTTTTGTGTTCTTCAGTGTTCACCCACTTTGATCTTTGAACAGAAATACTTCCTCATCCTCCGATCTGACCACTGACACATGCTCCCTCCCATTACAGAGAGGAGGAATCCAGGGTGTACAAGTGTTTCTGTTGCCTTTTGGGTTCAGAAATGTTTCACCTTTTATGACCCAGCATCCGAAAACGGCGTGCGTGAGGCAGCCGTCTGTCACGGCGTGCGTGAGGCAGCCGTGTGTCACGGCGTGCGTGAGTCAGCCGTGTGTCACGGCGTGCGTGAGGCAGCCGTGTGTCACGGCGTGCGTGAGTCAGCCGTGTGTCACGGCGTACGTGAGGCAGCGGTGTGTCACGGCGTGCTTTGAGGCAGCCGTGTGTCACGGCGTGCGTGAGGCAGCGGTGTGTCACGGCGTGCGTGAGGCAGCGGTGTGTCACGGCGTGCATTGAGGTAGCGGTGTGTCACGGCGTGCGTGGAGGCAGCGGAGTGTCACGGCGTGAGTTGAGGCAGCGGTGTGTCACGGCGTGCGTTGAGGTAGCGGTGTGTCACGGCGTGCGTGAAGGCAGCGGTGTGTCACGGCGTGTGTGGAGTTAGCGGTGTGTCACGGCGTGCGTGGAGGCAGCTGAGAGGCAGCGTGGAGGCAGCGTGGAGGCAGCGTGGAGGCAGCGTGGAGGCAGCGTGGAGGCAGCGGTGTGTCACGGTGTGCGTGGAGGCAGCTGTGCGTGGAGGCAGCTGTGTGTCACGGCGTGCGTGGAGGCAGCGGTGTGTCACGGCGTGCATTGAGGTAGCGGTGTGTCCCGGCGTACGTGGAGGCAGCTGTGTGTCACGGCGTGTGTCGAGGTAGTGGTGTGTCACGGCATGCGTGGAGGCAGCTGTGTGTCACGGCGTGCGTGAGGCAGCGGTGTGTCATGGCGTGTGTTGAGGCAGCGGTGTGTTGAGGCAGCGGTGTGTCACGGCGTGCGTGAGGCAGCGGTGTGTCACGGCGTGTGTTGAGGCAGCTGTGTGTCACGGCGTGCGTGGAGGCAGCTGTGTGTCACAGCGTGTGTTGAGGCAGCAGTGTGTTGAGGCAGCGGTGTGTTGAGGCAGCGGTGTGTCACGGCGTGCGTGAGGCAGCGGTGTGTCACGCCGTGCATTGAGGTAGCGGTGTGTCATGGCGTGCGTCGAGGCAGCGGTGTGTCACGGCATACGTTGAGGTAGCGGGCAGACATCACGCCTGCAGCTACAGACAGCGAGTGCGCAGCCGTGCAGCGGGCCAGCAAACTGTGACATTACAGCGAGTGGGACGAGATGTGAGAATGAGATCTCAGCTCCTGCATATTATGCACCGCTATAATTTCCACCAAATTATGTTGTTGCTGCTGACAGACTCAGATTATTATTCTAAGTGTCTGACAACATTATGGGATGGATCCCTACAGAGATAGACCTTTTAGTTAAAGAGGAAGATCCTTTTAGTTTAACATCAAACAGCCCCGAAATCACCATCACCAAACTACACCAGACTCCATGACAAACCACTCTGGTTTGGTTGAAATAAACCCTTAATTCACCCATTTACATGTGGAGATATGCTGGCTCTATACACGCTAAAAGTCCTGATTATTTACATGGAGTCTGGTGGAAATATGCTGGCTCTATACACGCTAAAAGTCCTGATTATTTACATGGAGTCTGGTGGAAATATGCTGGCTCTATACACGCTAAAAGTCCTGATTATTTACATGGAGTCTGGTGGAGATATGCTGGCTCTATACACGCTAAAAGTACTTTAATTGTTTTTCAGGATTTCGTAATATTGAATCTTTTTAATGAATGTAAAATGTTGAAGAGCTGCTGTGATGAAACATAGCATAGTTCTGGTTAATCCTCATCACTTCATTCCTCATTGATTCACTGAGTATGAACACACATCACATCCCAACCTTCAGGTGATCACAGGGAGGTCATGTGACTCACACAGTTCCTCTGTGCTGATTGGTTGTTTGCCTGCTGACAGGGTTCAGCAAGCAGTTAACTACACCATCCTTCAACTGCAAGGTCACCGCTTCAAGGCCCATAATTCATAGTTTTCATGTGATGTCATAGCACTGTGGGAACGCCCACCTGGAGGGCAAAATCAAAGCTGCCCTCCACTGCCAATGAGTCGACTGAGCTTTAACCACACTGTAGCCAAAATGTCAGAGAGTTGGTGTTCAATCAGATGCACAAACCGGAGATAGTAGGACTGGGTATCGCCATCCAAATCCTGAAATGATTTTTATTCTGATTCACTGTCATTTTGAGATATTTCAGTTGCAAAATGAATTTTGCTTGGATATGAAAGAGATTCTACATTTTTACAAGGTTCCCTCTAACCTGCTGCATTATTTAAAGTATCAATGTTTACATTACAACAGTTACATTAACGTAGTTTTTATTTCATATGGACACAATAAAGTTAAACTCTGCAGACTCTGCAGTCAGTGAGTTTTCAGACATTTCATTCAGAAATCTGGAAGTGACAGAGGGAGCCCTTTTAACCCTTCTGTTGTCCTCGGGTCATATTTGACCACAGGTGCATGGTCGACATGAAGACAATACAAAGGTTAAAATGGCCATGATAGTTTTTCCTCGCCAAAATAAAAGCCTATTTTGGAGGGTTATTTAACCACTTCCATACAAGCTAGCATGACATTGTTGTTACTAATGGATCCCTCAGGTCTTATAGTTTCTTATGATACAGACAGAGATTGATTCTTCATTCAAATGAAAATCTATTTGAATCAGAAAAATCGATTTTTTAAATCCAGCCCTAGAAGAGAGATGAGCCTGAGTTGTATTTCTACAGAATCACATCTCAGATTGAAAACCCACAGAGAGCCACGGTGCTTCTGCTAAATAGTCTCAGGAAGGAACTTGTTTTGGTGGAACATGTGTACGTTCAAAAGTAGTTTTAGTCATGCAACAGAAAACTCAGATTGGACAGATAGTCTAGCTAGCTGTCTGGATTTTCCTTGCAGAGATCTGAGGAGCAGTTAACCATAGTCCTCAGAAATCCACCGGCCAACACAAAGAAAGAGGAAGGGGGCGGACATCCGGCCTAAGTGAGGGACATCGGGCAGATTTTACAGTGGCACCGGAGCAATCCCGGTAGTAGAACGTCATCAATATAGACTATTTGCCTGGTGACAGCGTTCAGCGTGCAGTTAACCACACCGTCCTTTAGCTGCAAGGTCGCAGTTTCAAGGCCCATAACAGACATTAAGGATAGCAGCGTTCTTGTAGCGGGAACCAAACCTGTACCTGCTCTGATCAAACGTCATTACACTGCAGCGATACATCAGTGGAAGTCTGTAAAGCTTTGTTAGCAAGCAGGACACGCCTGGCCTTCCTCTGTCCCTCTGAAATACTTTTTCTGTGCATCATCCTCCCTCTCCTGACTCACTGTACACTTTACATGTACTGCTGTGATGCTAACTGCTAGTGCAAACGGCCGAGACTGACTGTGTGTTAACCATGAGCTAATATCTTGTGTCTTCTAACTGCTAAGCTAACACCTGTGATGTTAATGTTGATTGACTAGTTAAGACGTTGTACTAACTGCTGTATGCTGCCGTTTAAATTGTGTGCTAAGGTAATGCTTACGTGGTAAGATATGCTAACTATAAGCTAAGAGTGTTAGCTGTAACTTTGTGCTAATTGCTATGCTGCTGTTATTTATTGTGTGCTAAGCTAATGCTGATAGATTTAAGTGTGCTTTCTGCTTTTAAAACTACTAGCCATACTTGTTTGCTAACTGCTACAAGTTGCTATTACGTGTTCTCACTTCCAACTCACCAGCGGCAGCTCGGTCAGCCAACCCCCTTAAACCCTCCAGGACATGGGTGGTTTGTTTCCACCCCCCCCCCCCCCTCCCTCTAATCCAACCCACAGGAGCATTTCATAAATGATCGCCCCCTAGTGGTGGCAGGAAAAACGTCCTCATATCTAAACCAGAGAAGGTAACGGTGGCAGTTTTAAAGATGTGGTTACCGTAATGAAATGGTCCCAGTCTGGTTAGGGTTAGACACCAAAACTACTGAGTTAAGTTGATAAAAAGATGGAGGTTTGGGTTCCAATCAGATGTTACTTCACTTCCTGAAGGTTACCACGTGACTCAGAACGTGACGTAGCTCCGTTTGTTCCCTAAAGTTAAACAAAACTCTCTGTTTCCTTTTCTTTTCTAACGGGACATGAACCCCCGGCCCCCTGGGTGAAAACCTGCCTGGCACTCTTATACTTCCTCACCTGACTTTCCTACTTTGCTCCCCCGTCAGAACTACTACAGCCACTAGAGGGCGCCGCCACAACAAATCTAAATATAGGTCAGAATGATACTGGAACAAACCACTTATGGGAGTGCAAAATGGTGACTATGTGGCTCTTTCTTGGGGGCTGGACACACCGAGCTCTCTGAGCGACAGCTCGACCTCGTCGCTGTAAAATGGATGAAGAGCGAGAATGGTACGAGGTAGAGATTAAAGACCGAAACTCTGCCTAAGGAGGCAGTTTGTGGTGATGGGAGAGACAGACCTTTACCCTGGAGACCAAAAGTCAACATTACATTTATAGGTTATAAGTATTAAGTAACTAAGTTTCTTATGTAACATTACTCAAGTAACACCACGAACGTGAACTACATAACTTAGTTAATTTATATTAAGTATTATAAGTATTAAGTAACAAACAAATGTCACAAACGTAAACTATGTAACAAAACTAGTTATTTGAACCCAAACCAAGATCCTAAACTTAACCACGTAGTTTTGTTTGAAATCACCATGGCACCTACCCGCATGTTAAGAAAATAATGACAAGCTGCCATATTTGACGAGTTGTGCGTGAGAATGTGTTGGCTATTAATGCTAAGCTAACAGTGTGCTGTAATGCTAACTGTGCTAACGGTGTGTGTTTCTGTGTGCCTGTCTGTTCTTGTTGTCATTGTTGTTGTCTACCTTTCTCTGTTTCTCTCTTGACTTTATATTTCTCTCTTTTTTATCTTTCTCCCTCTCCCCACCTCTCTTTCTCTCTCGCTCTTTCTCTCTCTGTCAGGTCTTATTCCTCCTCCAACACTTCTTGTCGTTCCTCCAACAACCCTACTAGCGTCACCACTCCTTCCTCCACCTCCTCTTCCTCCTCCTCCTCTCTCTACTCCTCCAGCCTACCTCCTAACAGCCACGCCACCTACCATCAGTACTGCTGTCCCGCGCGCCTCCGCCTGCCCAAGCCTCCCTGCGCCCTGCCCCCCGCCAAGCACCACGAGCAGGCAAGGTAAGGGCCAGAGTCCCCCTCCTTACACCCTACCTCTCCCTCTGCCCCCTGCCAAGCACCACGAGCAGGCAAGGTAAGGGCCAGAGTCCCCTCCTCACACCCAGCATCTCCCTGCCCCCCGCCAAGAACCACAAGCAGGCAAGGTAAGGGCCAGAGTCCCCTCCTCACACCCTACCTCTCCCTCTGCCCCCCGTCAAGCACCACGAGCAGGCAAAGTAAGGGCCAGAGTCCCCTCCTCACACCCTACCTCTCCCTCTGCCCCCCGTCAAGCACCACGAGCAGGCAAAGTAAGGGCCAGAGTCCCCTCCTCACACCCAACATCTCTCTCTGCCCCCTGCCAAGCACCAAAAGTAGGCAAGGTAAGGGCCAGAGTCCCTCTCCTTACACCCTACCTTTCCCTCTGCCCCCCACCAAGCACCACGAGCAGGCAAGGTAAGGGCCAAAGTCCCCTCCTCACACCCAGCATCTCCCTGCTCCCCGCCAAACACCACGAGCAGGCAAGGTAAGGGTCAGAGTCCACCTCCTCACTCCCAGACTCTCCCTCTGACCCCCACCAAGCACCATGATCAGGCAAAGTAAGGGCCAGAGTCCCCTCCTCACACCCAGCCTCCCCCTCTGCCTCCCGCCAAGCACCACGATAAGGGCCAGAGTCCCTTTCTCACACCCAGCCTCACCCTCCACCCCCCACCAAGCACCATGATCAGGCAAAGTAAGGGCCAGAGTCCCCTCCTCACACCCAGCCTCCCCCTCTGCTCCAAGCCAACCATCATGATCAGGCAAGGTAAGGGCCAGAGTCTCCTTCTCACACCCAGCTTCTCCCTGTGGCCCCTGCCACTCTACCTCCACCAACCACTCCGCCCTTTAGCCTCCGTTCGCTTCCTTTGGTCTCTGTTAGCCTCCGTTAGCTTCCCCCTAGTCTCGCATTGCCAGACCTTCCTCTACAGCGCTGCAGAGGAAGTTCTTGGCATTTCTTTAAACCAATCACAATCATCTTGGGTGGTGCTAAGCACCGGACGGAGCCATGGTGCCTCTGCTAAATAGTCTCAGGAAGGAACCTGTTTTGGTGGAACATGTGTACGTTCAAAAGTAGTATTAGTCGTGCAACAGAAAAATCAGATTGGACAGATAGTTTAGCTAGCAAAGTGACAAAGAGGAAGGTAACGGACATCCGGCCTAAATGAGGGACATCTAGCGGAACCGGAACAATCCCGGAAATGAAAAGTCGTCATCGATATAGACTATCTTCCCTAGATCTCCACTCACCACTCTGCCCCGTTAGCCTCCCTTGACACCCGATACTGTCTGCAGCTTTGGAAAATGGCAAGAAGCCTCCCCTGCCACTCCCTGCCTCCCCAATGCCACCCCTGCCTCCCCTTGCCTCCCCCTGCCTCCCCTACACTCACTAACACACTCACAAAGATGAATCTAAAGGTGAAGCAGCCGCTCCTTCTCTCTCCTCCACGTTTTCCCAAAACACCATCACTCAAAATCAAAGAGGCTTTATTAGTTTGACCATATCAACACATAGTATTGCTAAAGTACAACAGGGAAACATACACATTTGCATACAGTTTTAAGTCTCTCTCTCTTTCTTTCTTCACCCCTTCATCCCTCTCTCCTCCATGAAACATCCATCTGGAAGCCGAGTGCCGTAAACACTTTAACAGCTGATCACTTCTTCCTTTGTTATTTTGTAATAATTAGATTTCTTTTTACCTGGGTGTTTAGATTGAGTGTGTTTCTGCTGCAGGTGGTCGGCAACTTTTTCTTTTCAAAAAAAGATGCCAAGTGTGATCATGGCCTTACCTGTAGTAGCATTCAATCATGACAGTCACATACTGATGAGCTTTTGAGTCATCCAATCATGATTCACAGTTGGGTGGGTCATAAAACACAGGGAGCGTAGTTCGCTTCCCAGGAAAAACAAAATACTTTCACCCAGGAAATGCGTGCTCTTTGGGAGTGTTTTAAAACAAACTATGATCTTTTCCTGAACTAAACTAGTCGTTTCGGTGCCTAAACTTAGCTTTCATCACCGCATAACACTCACATTTTGTGGCATAAACTTAACTGTAATGCCCGCCACAACGACCAGCAGCTGGCGGTGCTCTGTACCTGGCTCACAGTTGCATATTCTTGGGTAACTGAACCACCAACAACCGCCGATACAACGGAGCTCCATGCAAAGCACCTTAGCCGGCATCGCAGAGCTCTGTAGCACCTAAACACATCTACTAACTGCTGCCGATACAGCCGAGATGTGACGGAGGTCTGTAGCACCTAAACACATCTACTAACTGCTGATACGACCGAGATGTGACGGAGGTCAGTAGCAGCTAAACACACTAACTGCTGATACGACCGAGCTATGATGGAGGTCTGTAGCACCTACACACATCTAGTAACTGCTGCTGATACGGCCGAGCTGTGATGGAGGTCTATAACACCTAAACACATCTACTAACTGCTGATACGACCAAGATGTGACAGAGTTCTGTAGCACCTAAACACATCTAGTAACTGCTGATATAGCCGAGCTGTGACGGAGCTCTGTAGCGGCTTAAACAGCTAGCAACTGCCACTCACGTGGCCAGCCGATATCATAACCTTCCAAGAAGCTTCACAATTTAATATCGGTATGCTCCGGTACTCAAACAAACAGCACTACACCCCTGGTTGTAGTGTTGAAGCCTCTGCAGTATGTTTGTGTGCCGACTCTGACACGTGTAGCGGATTCGATCTAGCATCTACCTACAAACAGCCAACAGGAAGTTTCTGTTGGATTTTAGATTATTGCAGAAAATTATCTCTTACGCCGCAAAAGTTTATGATACTGACTCGTTTCGGTCATATAATATTTGCATATTGCTCATTGTAATTCATATATATATATTACAAGCCGGGATCAAAGGGACTGCATTAATTTGTGTTGGCACCAGTCAATTTCTGAGAAAGACCAAAGGCTTCCTGTCACCTCACCTCTCTGCTCAAATCATTCATCCTTCCTTTCCTCCCTCCTTTCCTCCCTCCTTTCCGTCTTCCTTTCCTCCCCTCCCTCCTGAAGGAAAACATTCAGACTCAGAGTTTTGTCGCCCGTAACTCTGTAAAGTTTGTAGTTTTAAAGATTGTTTGTGTCCCGAGGAGACGGGGAAACGCTGCTTCACCTTTTCCTCCAGAGAAAGTGAAAGTGTCCTTTAGTTAGAGATGGTAAAACACTGACAGCTGCTGGCCACCTGCAGAACTGCACCTGTCATTACCACACTGCTCTTCTTTTCTTCCCTCTTTTCTGCTTCTGTCTATTCCCTTTTTACATCTCTTCTTTCTGCTTTTTTTCCCTTCTCCATTCTTTCTTTTTCTGTCTTCCTCTTTCCATCTTTTCTTCCTCTCTCCTTTTGCTGCTACTTTCCCTTTCTCTCTCTCTCTCTCTCTCTCTCTCTCTCTCTCTCTGTCTCTCTCTCTCTCTCTCTCTTTCTGTCTCTCTCTCTCTCTCTTTCTCTCTCCCTCTCTCTGTCGCTCGCTCGCTCTCTCTTTCTCTCTCTTTCTCTCTCTCTCTCTCTCTGTCTCTCTCTCTCTTTCTGTCTCTCTCTCTCTCTCTCTCTGTCTCTCTCTCTCTTTCTGTCTCTCTCTCTCTCTCTCTCTCTCTCTCTGTCTGTATGTCTGTCTGTCTCTCAGAGAGGAGGACGATGATGACATCGCCCATCAGTTCTGTTGCCCTGCCTCCGAGTGCAGTAGCCCCTCCTCTAGGTAACCAGGGGCGACCACGAGACACTCCCCAGCCCCGCGGCGTGATACGAACCCTCTGTCCTCCCTCCTCCACGGCTGTCTCTCTTTTTCCCCTTTGAATCTGAATCTGTCTGAGTCTTCTGTGGGGTAAAAACCTGAAACATCCACAACTCAACGCAACCAAAGGAGGGAGTCCAGGGTCTCTTCATGAACAAGGTTTTTTAGATTAACGCTCGTTTGTTGAGAATGTTCAAGTCCGAGGCTGACGGATTGCAAAATAAGAAAACTCCACCTTTAAAAGGAAAGTTCTGAAGCTGCTTTGCCACTCTGATTCTATTTTCTCTCAAACTGGCAACACATTTTCCTGATTAGAAAAGGACTCTGTGTTGGCCAGTAAAAGTTGCAGCTTTGAACTAACCGGACTGATTCCAGTCTGCAGGATGCAGTGACTCAGCTGAACCTCGGCAATGAGTCAGCGTTTTTGTGCATAAAGTGAACACGCCGGCCGGTCTTTGACCCTCCGTGTTAGAACCAACTCTTCCCTCGTCTCCTACTTTTTGACTGTAAGAGTCATCCTCCCTGTCCGAGCATGAAGCTATGACCCGCTGTGTCCAGAGCCTGACAGGACAGAGTCCGGAGGGAGACGGAGACAACGCTCGCTGGAACAATGTCCATCCAAAACATCCCTGTGATACAGCTCAACAGTGTGAAAATCCCGTTCATTCTCTCCAAGAAGTTTTTAGAATATTATCCATGAAGCCTAAACTAGACTGACTAATTGCTCACCGTCTTCTTCCTTTGACTTTTGTTTTCAAAATGTTCTATGGTCAGGATTCATCTTGTAGCTGGTTGTCATGGTTACAGGATTTAAACTCTTTATATCAGCATGTAGTGAAACGCTAACGGAGATATAAAACAAAGGAAAACACTATCAGAACCACAGCTGTTCAGAAAGTGAAAAGGATACTTTTTTCCCGGCTGTGTCTCTTTAGAGAAACATCGGTGGGACGTCCGGCTGTGTCTCTTCGGACTCTGTGTCTTTGGGCTCTGTGTCTTTGGGCTCTGTCTCTTCGGACTCTGTCTCTTCGGACTCTGGCGTGTTACAGCATGTCCTCACCACATCTCACCAAACTCTCCGAAACACAGGACTGACGACGGGACAAAACGCTGAAAGAGTTTGCTATCTGTTCCTGGTTATCAGACCTGGTGCGAGTGGAGTCATATGATTTAATCTGTTCTGTCTTTTGTAGAGTCATAACGTCCCGACATACTGCAGCCAGGGTTCTCCTTATAACTGGGTATTTCTTATTTATAATATAACAGTCTGCTTGCACACTAAAAGGTCTTTTCAGACAGGAAGTGATTGCCGCTGCTGCTAGAGCTGCACAATATGAGGAAAATATGTGATAACGTTGTTGACTAGCTTGATAACGATGTAACTTGCGATAAACAGATATTAAAGTGTTCTCAGTTCTGCTGCATTCAGTATTCTGCTAAAATACAACAAACTGCTTGTTGAGTTTAAATCTAATGAAAGGAAATCATGTCCAACTTTCTTTTACTGAGCAAATTAAACAATGAATTGAACATAAGGCAGAACAAAAAAAATGACAGTTAAGTTTTCTTTCAACTAAAACAAAAGATCTCGGAGTCTTTTTTGCGATATATATATATATATATGGCGATGATAAAAAAAAATCATATTTGTATATTATATCTTGTGCAGCCCTAGCCAGAATCCTCTGGAGGTATCCTTCGGTTATCAGACCCGGTGCGAGTGGAGTCATATGATTGGTTCTTCTGTCTTTTGTAGAGTCATACCGTCCCGACATACTGCAGCCAGGGTTCTCCTTATAACTGGGTATTTCTTATTTATAATATAACAGTCTGCTTGCAGCTTAACGCTGGGTTTCCAAAGGCAGCTGTCTTTAACTCCGCTGTATCACTCACACGCAGCTGAACCATGATGCCGACGCTGTAACCTTTTACTAACAATCTGTTGTTGGTGTTGGTACGTTTCTGTCAGTTTCTACCTGCCTATCACAAACTATTAAGTTTTCTACTCTGGTCTCACACAATTTTTAGTTTAAATATGTATTGCTACGAACTAGCTAGTTGCTACAATGCTACAACTAAAACAGAGAGTGTATCTTAAAGTCGGCTATAGGAAAATCACGTTCTTTTAATTTACACAGCCTTTTAAATATAGCATGTGTGTTTACACAGGAGAATATATTGGAGGCACGTTCCCATCATTGGCTACCCCTAGTCAACTTTTTGAGAGCAGAGAGGGCGGTGAACGTCCGGGCACTTTCGTCACCGTCAGAGGACTTCGCTCATCCTGTACTGCTGTTCTCACAGGAGATAAACTGAATCGCTCCACTCGGCCAGTAGTTGCGCTGCCTGTGGAAACACAGCTTAACACCACACAGAGACAGTGTTAGCATGAAGCAGAGAGTTAAAGAAGTGGATACAAGTGCCAGACATTACATCGGGGAAACTTTATGTTCTCTGTTCTGGCACTAAATTGCCAGAAATGCGAACATAGTTTGGTGTAAAGTTCATAAGAAGAAATCGTGTGTAAATCCTGATAAGTAGCTTTGTGCTGAGTCAGGATTACATTCTGATCTCTGTTGATCCTGTTTTACAAACCGAGTAAAAGGGAAAGCAAAAGTAGCGTTCTACATTTACTGTGACTCAGCTCAGAGTGACGGAGAGAGAAAAACACTGAAGTGCTTCCCCGTTTACAGTTTAATGGAGAACCCTGGTGCCTAAGGTCTACACACACACAGACACACACACACATACATACACACACACACACACACACACACATACACACACACATACATACACACACACACACATACACACTACATACATACACACACAGACACACACACACACACATACATACATACACACACACATACATACACACTACATACATACACACACACAGACACACACACACATACATACACACACACACATACATACACACTACATACATACACACACATACACACACATACACTCTACATACATACACACACACAGACACACACACACACACATACATACACACACACATACACACTACATACATACACACACAGACACACACACACACATACATACACACACACATACACACACACAAAGACACACACACATACACACACACATACATACACACACACACACACACATACACACACTACATACATACACACACACACTACATACATACACACACAGACACACACACATACATACAAAACATACATACACACACACACAGCCACACACAGGCACATACATACACACACAGACACACACACACTACATACACACACATACATACACACACGCAGACACACACACACACACACACAGACACCCACCCAGGTAATAAAAGGATATCAGTTGTCTGTATGTTTCAGACAGTATAATATTTTGATGGTTTACAGTAACATTAGTTTCATGGAGTTATTTAAGAATCCTTCTCCTGTATGACGTGTAACATGTTGTTATAAATCTGATAATGAGATTGAGAAAGCTTCTGATTCCATCTTACATGCACAATGTCTCCATCCATGATCCCCTGAGAGCCTCGCTTTCTTTCTTCTCTAACTGACCCAAACTCAGCGCTCTGTCCCAGAGCCAAGGTTGAAGAGATCATTCAGGCTGATCTCTAAAGCTGAAAAGTTGATGAAGAAATATCTTGTTTCTCAAATGGGTTAGGGTTACATTGAATTGTTTTGGTGCTTGAAATTAATTTACCAACCGGACGACGGACACGCCAGTCCACCGATTACACCCAGAGAGGCAGATTATTTTGTCACATGCTCTCTTCCCTGTCTCCTGATTCGCCGTGTGAGTGATCTATGATCTCGTGATGAAAAGGACGTGAAAGCAAAGATTCTGCCGGTTCCGGTGATATCCAAACTATATTTCTGCGCTGTGTTATTGCTAAGATATTAACAAAAAAAAAACTTTTGATGAACATCCGCCAGTCTTCCGGAGGGTTTAAATAGCAGCGTGATGCTGAAGGCAACCAGCGGTCACGTTACGTGACCATGATTGTTTTGTAAAAGAACTTTTCCACTTTGGTTCAT
>CM042318.1:405000-420000 GCA_023566125.1 Zingel zingel
TTTTCCTTCCTGTGCCCTCCTTTTCCTTCCTGTGTCCTTTTCCTTCCTGTGTCCTCATTTTCCTTCCTGTGTCCTCCCCTTTTCCTTCCTGTGTCCTCCTTGTCCTTCCTGTGTCCTCCCCTTTCCTTCCTGTGTCTCCCTTTTCCTTCCTGTGTCTTCCCCTTTCCTTCCTGTGTCTCTCTTTTCCTTCCCGTGTCTCCCTTTTCCTTCCTGTGTCCTCCTTTTCCTTCTTTTGTCCTCGCTATTCCTTCCTGTGTCCTCCCCTTTCCTTCCTGTGTCCTCCCTTTTCCTTCCTGTGTCCTCCTTTTCCTTCATGTGTACTCCCTTTTCCTTCCTGTGTCCTCCCTTTTCCTTCCTGTGTCCTCCTTTTTCCTTCCTGTGTCTCGCTTTTCCTTCCTGTGTCCTTTTCCTTCCTGTGTCCTCCTTTTCCTTCTTGTGTCCTTTTCCTTCCTGTGTCCTCCTTTTCCTTCATGTGTCCTCCTTTTCCTTCCTATGGCCTCCTTTTCTTCCTGTGTCTCTTTTCCTTCCCGTGTCTCCTTTTTCCTTCTTGTGTCCTCTCTTTTCCTTCCTGTGTCCTCCTTTTTCCTTCCTGTGTCTCCCTTTTCCTTCCTGTGTCTCCCTTTTCCTTCCTGTGTCCTCCCTTTTCCTTCCTGTGTCCTCCTTTTTCCTTCCTGTGTCTCCCTTTTCCTCCCTGTGTCTCCCTTTTCCTCCCTGTGTCTCCCTTTTCCTTCCTGTGTCTCGCTTTTCCTTCCTGTGTCCTCCTTTTTCCTTGCTGTGTCTCCCTTTTCCTTCCTTTGTCTCCCTTTTCCTTCCTGTGTCTCGCTTTTCCTTCCTGTGTCCTCCTTTTTCCTTCCTGTGTCTCCCTTTTCCTTCCTTTGTCTCGCTTTTCCTTCCTGTGTCCTCCTTTTCCTTCCTGTGTCCTCCCTTTCCTTCATGTGTCCTCCCTTTTCTTTCCTGTGTCCTCCTTTTCCTTCCGGTGTCCTTTTCCTTCATGTGTCCTCCTTTTCCTTCCTTTGTCCTCCTTTTCCTTCATGTGACCTCCCTTTTCCTTCTTGTGTCCTCCCTTTCCTTCCTGTGTCCTCCCTTTTCCTTCCTGTGTCCTCCCTTTTCCTTCCTGTGTCCTCCTTTTTCCTTCCTGTGTCTCCCTTTTCCTTCCTGTGTCTCCCTTTTCCTTCTTGTGTCCTCTCTTTTCCTTCCTGTGTCCTCCTTTTTCCTTCCTGTGTCTCCCTTTTCCTTCCTGAGTCTCCCTTTTCCTTCCCGTGTCCTCCCTTTTCCTTCCTGTGTCCTCCTTTTTCCTTCCTGTGTCTCCCTTTTCCTTCCTGTGTCTCGCTTTTCCTTCCTGTGTCCTCCTTTTTCCTTCCTGTGTCTCCCTTTTCCTTCCTTTGTCTCCCTTTTCCTTCCTGTGTCTCGCTTTTCCTTCCTGTGTCCTCCTTTTTCCTTCCTGTGTCTCACTTTTCCTTCCTTTGTCTCGCTTTTCCTTCCTGTGTCCTCCTTTTCCTTCCTTTGTCCTCCTTTTCCTTCATGTGTCCTCCCTTTTCCTTCCTGTGTCCTCCCTTTCCTTCCTGTGTCCTCCCTTTTCCTTCCTGTGTCCTCCCTTTTCCTTCCTGTGTCCTCCTTTTTCCTTCCTGTGTCCTCCCTTTTCCTTCCTGTGTCCTCCCCTTTCCTTCCTGTGTCTCCCTTTTCCTTTCCGTGTCTCCTTTTCCTTCCTGTGTCCTCCCTTTCCTTCATGTGTCCTCCCTTTTCTTTCCTGTGTCCTCCTTTTCCTTCCTGTGTCCTTTTCCTTCATGTGTCCTCCTTTTCCTTCCTGTGTCTTCCCTTTTCCTTCATGTGTTCTCCCTTTCCCTTCCTTTGTCTCGCTTTTCCTTCCTGTGTCCTCCTTTTCCTTCCTGTGTCCTCCCTTTCCTTCATGTGTCCTCCCTTTTCTTTCCTGTGTCCTCCTTTTCCTTCCGGTGTCCTTTTCCTTCATGTGTCCTCCTTTTCCTTCCTTTGTCCTCCTTTTCCTTCATGTGACCTCCCTTTTCCTTCCTGTGTCCTCCCTTTCCTTCCTGTGTCCTCCCTTTTCCTTCCTGTGTCCTCCCTTTTCCTTCTTGTGTCCTCCTTTTTCCTTCCTGTGTCTCCCTTTTCCTTCCTGTGTCTCCCTTTTCCTTCCTGTGTCCTCCCTTTTCCTTCCTGTGTCCTCCTTTTTCCTTCCTGTGTCTCCCTTTTCCTCCCTGTGTCTCCCTTTTCCTCCCTGTGTCTCCCTTTTCCTTCCTGTGTCTCGCTTTTCCTTCCTGTGTCCTCCTTTTTCCTTCCTGTGTCTCCCTTTTCCTTCCTTTGTCTCCCTTTTCCTTCCTGTGTCTCGCTTTTCCTTCCTGTGTCCTCCTTTTTCCTTCCTGTGTCTCCCTTTTCCTTCCTTTGTCTCGCTTTTCCTTCCTGTGTCCTCCTTTTCCTTCCTGTGTCCTCCCTTTCCTTCATGTGTCCTCCCTTTTCTTTCCTGTGTCCTCCTTTTCCTTCCGGTGTCCTTTTCCTTCATGTGTCCTCCTTTTCCTTCCTGTGTCCTCCCTTTCCTTCCTGTGTCCTCCCTTTTCCTTCCTGTGTCCTCCTTTTTCCTTCCTGTGTCTCCATTTTCCTTCCTGTGTCTCCCTTTTCCTTCTTGTGTCCTCTCTTTTCCTTCCTGTGTCCTCCTTTTTCCTTCCTGTGTCTCCCTTTTCCTTCCTGTGTCTCCCTTTTCCTTCCCGTGTCCTCCCTTTTCCTTCCTGTGTCCTCCTTTTTCCTTCCTGTGTCTCCCTTTTCCTTCCTGTGTCTCGCTTTTCCTTCCTGTGTCCTCCTTTTTCCTTCCTGTGTCTCCCTTTTCCGTCCTTTGTCTCGCTTTTCCTTCCTGTGTCCTCCTTTTCCTTCCTGTGTCCTCCCTTTCCTTCATGTGTCCTCCCTTTTCTTTCCTGTGTCCTCCTTTTCCTTCCTGTGTCCTTTTCCTTCATGTGTCCTCCTTTTCCTTCCTGTGTCTTCCCTTTTCCTTCATGTGTTCTCCCTTTCCCTTCCTTTGTCTCGCTTTTCCTTCCTGTGTCCTCCTTTTCCTTCCTGTGTCCTCCCTTTCCTTCATGTGTCCTCCCTTTTCTTTCCTGTGTCCTCCTTTTCCTTCCGGTGTCCTTTTCCTTCATGTGTCCTCCTTTTCCTTCCTTTGTCCTCCTTTTCCTTCATGTGACCTCCCTTTTCCTTCCTGTGTCCTCCCTTTCCTTCCTGTGTCCTCCCTTTTCCTTCCTGTGTCCTCCCTTTTCCTTCTTGTGTCCTCCTTTTTCCTTCCTGTGTCTCCCTTTTCCTTCCTGTGTCTCCCTTTTCCTTCCTGTGTCCTCCCTTTTCCTTCCTGTGTCCTCCTTTTTCCTTCCTGTGTCTCCCTTTTCCTCCCTGTGTCTCCCTTTTCCTCCCTGTGTCTCCCTTTTCCTTCCTGTGTCTCGCTTTTCCTTCCTGTGTCCTCCTTTTTCCTTCCTGTGTATCCCTTTTCCTTCCTTTGTCTCCCTTTTCCTTCCTGTGTCTCGCTTTTCCTTCCTGTGTCCTCCTTTTTCCTTCCTGTGTCTCCCTTTTCCTTCCTTTGTCTCGCTTTTCCTTCCTGTGTCCTCCTTTTCCTTCCTGTGTCCTCCCTTTCCTTCATGTGTCCTCCCTTTTCTTTCCTGTGTCCTCCTTTTCCTTCCGGTGTCCTTTTCCTTCATGTGTCCTCCTTTTCCTTCCTGTGTCCTCCCTTTCCTTCCTGTGTCCTCCCTTTTCCTTCCTGTGTCCTCCTTTTTCCTTCCTGTGTCTCCATTTTCCTTCCTGTGTCTCCCTTTTCCTTCTTGTGTCCTCTCTTTTCCTTCCTGTGTCCTCCTTTTTCCTTCCTGTGTCTCCCTTTTCCTTCCTGTGTCTCCCTTTTCCTTCCCGTGTCCTCCCTTTTCCTTCCTGTGTCCTCCTTTTTCCTTCCTGTGTCTCCCTTTTCCTTCCTGTGTCTCGCTTTTCCTTCCTGTGTCCTCCTTTTTCCTTCCTGTGTCTCCCTTTTCCTTCCTTTGTCTCGCTTTTCCTTCCTGTGTCCTCCTTTTCCTTCCTGTGTCCTCCCTTTCCTTCATGTGTCCTCCCTTTTCTTTCCTGTGTCCTCCTTTTCCTTCCGGTGTCCTTTTCCTTCATGTGTCCTCCTTTTCCTTCCTGTGTCCTCCCTTTCCTTCCTGTGTCCTCCCTTTTCCTTCCTGTGTCCTCCTTTTTCCTTCCTGTGTCTCCATTTTCCTTCCTGTGTCTCCCTTTTCCTTCTTGTGTCCTCTCTTTTCCTTCCTGTGTCCTCCTTTTTCCTTCCTGTGTCTCCCATTTCCTTCCTGTGTCTCCCTTTTCCTTCCCGTGTCCTCCCTTTTCCTTCCTGTGTCCTCCTTTTTCCTTCCTGTGTCTCCCTTTTCCTTCCTGTGTCTCGCTTTTCTTTCCTGTGTCCTCCTTTTTCCTTCCTGTGTCTCCCTTTTCCTTCCTTTGTCTCCCTTTTCCTTCCTGTGTCTCGCTTTTCCTCCCTGTGTCCTCCTTTTTCCTTCCTGTGTCTCCCTTTTCCTTCCTTTGTCTCGCTTTTCCTTCCTGTGTCCTCCTTTTCCTTCCTTTGTCCTCCTTTTCCTTCATGTGTCCTCCCTTTTCCTTCCTGTGTCCTCCTTTTCCTTCCTTTGTCCTCCTTTTCCATCATGTGTCCTCCCTTTTCCTTCCTGTGTTCTCCCTTTCCTTCCTGTGTCCTCCCTTTTCCTTCCTGTGTCCTCCCTTTTCCTTCCTGTGTCCTCCTTTTTCCTTCCTGTGTCCTCCTTTTTCCTTCCTGTGTCCTCCCTTTTCCTTCCTGTGTCCTCCCCTTTCCTTCCTGTGTCTCCCTTTTCCTTTCCGTGTCTCCTTTTCCTTCCTGTGTCCTCCCTTTCCTTCATGTGTCCTCCCTTTTCTTTCCTGTGTCCTCCTTTTCCTTCCTGTGTCCTTTTCCTTCATGTGTCCTCCTTTTCCTTCCTGTGTCTTCCCTTTTCCTTCATGTGTTCTCCCTTTCCCTTCCTTTGTCTCGCTTTTCCTTCCTGTGTCCTCCTTTTCCTTCCTGTGTCCTCCCTTTCCTTCATGTGTCCTCCCTTTTCTTTCCTGTGTCCTCCTTTTCCTTCCGGTGTCCTTTTCCTTCATGTGTCCTCCTTTTCCTTCCTTTGTCCTCCTTTTCCTTCATGTGACCTCCCTTTTCCTTCCTGTGTCCTCCCTTTCCTTCCTGTGTCCTCCCTTTTCCTTCCTGTGTCCTCCCTTTTCCTTCCTGTGTCCTCCTTTTTCCTTCCTGTGTCTCCCTTTTCCTTCCTGTGTCTCCCTTTTCCTTCTGGTGTCCTCTCTTTTCCTTCCTGTGTCCTCCTTTTTCCTTCCTGTGTCTCCCTTTTCCTTCCTGTGTCTCCCTTTTCCTTCCCGTGTCCTCCCTTTTCCTTCCTGTGTCCTCCTTTTTCCTTCCTGTGTCTCCCTTTTCCTTCCTGTGTCTCGCTTTTACTTCCTGTGTCCTCCTTTTTCCTTCATGTGTCTCCCTTTTCCTTCCTTTGTCTCCCTTTTCCTTCCTGTGTCTCGCTTTTCCTTCCTGTGTCCTCCTTTTTCCTTCCTGTGTCTCCCTTTTCCTTCCTTTGTCTCGCTTTTCCTTCCTGTGTCCTCCTTTTCCTTCCTTTGTCCTCCTTTTCCTTCATGTGTCCTCCCTTTTCCTTCCTGTGTCCTCCCTTTCCTTCCTGTGTCCTCCCTTTTCCTTCCTGTGTCCTCCCTTTTCCTCCATGTGTCCTCCTTTTCCTTCCTGTGTCCTCCCTTTTCCTTCCTGTGTCCTCCCCTTTCCTTCCTGTGTCACCCTTTTCCTTTCCGTGTCTCCTTTTCCTTCCTGTGTCCTCCCTTTCCTTCATGTGTCCTCCCTTTTCTTTCCTGTGTCCTCCTTTTCCTTCCTGTGTCCTTTTCCTTCATGTGTCCTCCTTTTCCTTCCTGTGTCTTCCCTTTTCCTTCATGTGTTCTCCCTTTCCCTTCCTGTGTCTCCCTTTTCCTTCCTGTGTCCTGCTTTTCCTTCCTGTGTCCTCTCTTTTCCTTCCTGTGTCCTCCCTTTTCTTCCTGTGTCCTCCCCTTTCCTCCCTGTATCTCCCCTTTCCTTCCTGTGTCCTCCTTTTCCTTCCTGTGTCCTCCTTTTCCTTCCTGTGTCCTTTTCCTTCATGTGTCCTCCCTTTTCCTTCCTGTGTCCTCCTTTTCCTTCCTGTGTCCTTTTCCTTCCTCTGTCCTCCTTTTCCTTCCTGTGTCCTTTTCCTTCCTGTCTCCTCCTTTTCCTTCATGTGTCCTCCCTTTTCCTTCCTGTGTCCTTTTCCTTCCTGTGTCCTCCTCTTCCTTCCTTTCTCCTCCCCTTTCCTTCCTGTGTCTCCCTTTTCCTTTCTGTGTCCTCCTTTTTCCTTCCTGTGTCCTCCCTTTTCCTTCCTATGTCCTCCTTTTTCCTTCCTGTGTCCTTTTCCTTCCTGTGTCCTCCCTTTTCCTTCCTGTGTCCTCCTTTTCCTTCATGTGTCCTTTTCCTTCATGTGTCCTCCTTTTCCTTCCTGTGTCCTCCCCTTTTCCTTCCTGTGTCTCCCTTTTCCTTCCTGTGTCCTACTTTTTCCTTCATGTGTCTCCCTTTTCCTTCCTGTGTCCTCCTTTTCCTTCCTGTGTCCTCCTTTTCCTTCATGTGTCCTCCCTTATCCTTCCTGTGTCCTCCCTTTCCTTCCTGTGTCCTCCCTTTTCCTTCCTGTGTCCTCCCCTTTTCTTCCCTGTGTCTCCCTTTTCCTTCCTGTGTCTCCCTTTTCCTTCCTGTGTCCTTCATGTGTTCTCCCTTTTCCTTCCTGTGTCCTCCCCTTTCCTTCCTGTGTCCTTCTTTTCCTTCCTGTGTCCTCCCCTTCCTACGTTATAACCAGGGGTCCAACACTTAATTTCCTGCATTCTGGTGAATTTCTCTTGAATCACTTTACAGCTCAAATAATCTTTATTAATGTAAAGGAAACTATTATTCTCCTTTATGGTTCGCCACATGATCACGTGTTTCTGGATGTGTTTTCTTATGAATCATGAACATCTCAACAACTAATCTTTTAGTTTTAACAGATCTTTAGTTTATCTTCCTGTTGTGTTCTTTAGGAGACACAGTTCTTGTTTTAAACAGGTATGTTTACCTCCCTTTGGGGAGGACACATCTCCCTCTTCTAAATATTGTGTCATTTTAAAGCCCTGATCGTACAATACGTTACGCACACCAATATCAATACTGCAACCCTAAGTGTAGCCGTCTACGGATAAATTTAGCCGGCAGAAGAGAGAAAGGAAAAGGAGGTACAGTAGAAGATGAAATAGAGGACAAATGAAAGAACAGGAGGAGGAAATAGCTGGAAAATGGAGGCAGAGTAAATGTAACAAGAAGAGAAAAAAAGGAGAGGCAGAAATATGGCGGAAAAGAGAAACAGAAAGAGAAGATCCGGGAGAGGAAGAAAGAGACAAAGAGATATTACAGAGAGAGGAAGGTAAGGAAGTGATAACGGAGAAGAAGAGGAAGCAGAGAAGGAAATGTGCGTGGGGAAAAGGAGATGAATAAGGAAGTAGGGAAAGAAAGGAGGCGGTAGAAACAGGAACTAGGAAGGAGAAGACGAAGAAGAGGAGGTACAGGAAAAGATGAATAGAGGACAAAAGAAAGGAAGAGGAGGAGGAAGTGAAGAAGCAGAACACGGCGAAGGAAGAGAAGAAAGTCTGCAGTCACATGACCAAATCGCTGATTTACCTGCTGCAGAAATTTGAGTGTGTCTTTGTGTGTGTGTGTGTGCATGCATGTGTGTGTGTGTGTGTGTGTGTGTGTGTGTGTGTGTGTGTGTGTGTGTGTGTGTGTGTGTGTGTGTGTGTGTGTGTGCGTGTGCGCATATGCGCGAGTGCAGCTGAGAGTGAAACACTCAGATTGGCAGCGAAGCAGACACGTGGAGAGAAAGGAGGCTGTCAGGAAATCATCCAGCATCTCCTCAAAGAATAGAGAGAGAAAGAGAGAGAGGGAGAGAGGAAGGAAAGGGAGGAAGGAGGACAGATAAAGAGAGAGAGAAAGAGGAGAGAGGTTAAAGTGAAAGCATCCAGCATCTCCGCAGAGAATAGACAGAGAGAGAGGAAGGAAAGGAAGGAGGACAGAGGTTTACGTGAAAAAAAGCAGAGACGGAGAGGAAGAGGAGGAGTTGTTGGGGGTGTGGCTGGGTGAGAGAGGTAGACATAGCAAGAGTAGAGAGAGAGAGGGGAGGGAAGGATGAGAGAGAGAGAGAGAGAGAGAGAGAGAGAGAGAGAGAGAGAGAGAGAGAGAGAGAGAGAGAGAGAGGGGGGGAAAGAGGGGAGGCAGGGACGAGAGGAGTGCAGGAAGGGCAGTCTCAAAGAGGAGTGTGTGTGTTTTATTCTCTCCGGTGTAAATGAATGAAGGCGTCTCCTTTGTCTTCAAAATGGTAAGAAGCATCTGATGCATGTTAGCAAAGAGACTATTAGACTATATAGAGACTATACTGGGATGTTTGACTGTAAGATAAGAACATATTTATGGGATGTTTGACTGTAAGATAAGATCATGTTTCTGGGTCGAGGTTAGAGTCAGGTTCAGTTTGATGTAAGAAGAGAAATGTATTTTTCCAGCTGTTTTTTTTCTCCAAACTGTGGCAGTTCTGACTCTGGGTCAGTATAACTTTACACTTATAGAGATTTGGGATCATGTGACTCTCCACCTCACTGAAACATGTACATGGTCAGAAATATCTTTAGGTTTGGATTTGAATAAGGTTACGTTTGAATTAGACTTTGTATGGCGCGTTTAAACAGCATTGTTTTAAATTCTTTGTGCGTTCACACAGATCCACGGAAACTGACTTAAAATGCTGCAGTATGCCTGTCGGGCCAGTAGGTGGCGGCCTGCAGGGCCAGTAGGTGGCGGCCTGGTGGGCCTGCTGGGCCAGTAGGTGGAGGCCTGCTGGGCCAGTAGGTGGCGGCCTGTTGGGCCAGTAGGGCCAGTAGGTGGCGGCCTGCTGGGCCTGCTGGGCCAGTAGGTGATGGCCTGCTGGGCCAGTAGGTGGCGGCCTGCTGGGCCAGTAGGTGGCGTCCTGCTGGGCCTGCTTGGCCAGTAGGTGGCGGCCTGCTGGGCCAGTAGGTGACGGCATGCTGGGCCAGTAGGTGGCGGCCTGCTTGGCCAGTAGGTGGCGGCCTGCCGGGCCAGTAGGTGGCGGCCTGCTGGGCCTGCTGGGCCAGTAGGTGATGGCCTGCTGGGCCAGTAGGTGGAGGCCTGCTGGGCCAGTAGGTGGCGTCCTGCTGGGCCTGCTTGGCCAGTAGGTGACGGCATGCTGGGCCAGTAGGTGGCGGCCTGCTAGGCCAGTAGGTGGCGGCCTGCTGGGCCAGTAGGTGGCGGCCTGCTGGGCCTGCTGGCCCAGTAGGTGACGGCATGCTGGGCCAGTAGGTGGCGGCCTGCTTGGCCAGTAGGTGGCGGCCTGCTAGGCCAGTAGGTGGCGGCCTGCTGGGCCAGTAGGTGGCGGCCTGCTGGGCCTGCTGGGCCAGTAGGTGACGGCATGCTGGGCCAGTAGGTGGCGGCCTGCTTGGCCAGTAGGTGGCGGCCTGCTGGGCCAGTAGGTGGCGGCCTGCTGGGCCAGTAGGTGGCGGCCTGCTGGGCCAGTAGGGCCAGTAGGTGGCGGCCTGCTGGGCCAGTAGGTGGCGGCCTGCTGGGCCAGTAGGGCCAGTAGGTGGCGGCCTGCTGGGCCAG
The DNA here is from genome assembly GCA_023566125.1 of Zingel zingel. Taxonomy (NCBI): domain Eukaryota; kingdom Metazoa; phylum Chordata; class Actinopteri; order Perciformes; family Percidae; genus Zingel; species Zingel zingel. The sequence goes on from CM042318.1 coordinate 414,719, forward strand.
TAGGTGACGGTCTGCCGGGCCAGTAGGTGGCGTCCTGCTGGGCCTTTGTATGGCGCGTTTAAACAGCATTGTTTTAAATTCTTTGTGCGTTCACACAGATCCACGGAAACTGACTTAAAATGCTGCAGTATGCCTGCTGGGCCAGTAGGTGGCGTCCTGCTGGGCCTGCTTGGCCAGTAGGTGGCGGCCTGCTGGGCCAGTAGGTGACGGCATGCTGGGCCAGTAGGTGGCGGCCTGCTTGGCCAGTAGGTGGCGGCCTGCCGGGCCAGTAGGTGGCGGCCTGCTGGGCCTGCTGGGCCAGTAGGTGATGGCCTGCTGGGCCAGTAGGTGGAGGCCTGCTGGGCCAGTAGGTGGCGTCCTGCTGGGCCTGCTTGGCCAGTAGGTGACGGCATGCTGGGCCAGTAGGTGGCGGCCTGCTAGGCCAGTAGGTGGCGGCATGCTGGGCCAGTAGGTGGCGGCCTGCTTGGCCAGTAGGTGGCGGCCTGCTAGGCCTGTAGGTGGCGGCCTGCTGGGCCAGTAGGTGGCGGCCTGCTGGGCCTGCTGGGCCAGTAGGTGACGGCATGCTGGGCCAGTAGGTGGCGGCCTGCTTGGCCAGTAGGTGGCGGCCTGCTGGGCCAGTAGGTGGCGGCCTGCTGGGCCAGTAGGTGGCGGCCTGCTGGGCCAGTAGGGCCAGTAGGTGGCGGCCTGCTGGGCCAGTAGGTGGCGGCCTGCTGGGCCAGTAGGGCCAGTAGGTGGCGGCCTGCTGGGCCAGTAGGTGACGGTCTGCCGGGCCAGTAGGTGGCGTCCTGCTGGGCTTGCTGGGCTAGTAGGTGACGGCCTGCTTGGCCATTAGGTGGCGGCCTGCAGGGCCAGTAGGGCCATTAGTACATAGTGGTCCTCATAAATCCAGTAACTCTCCTCCCTGCCTGCTGCTCATCACGCAGACTCGTGTGAAGCAGCAGCTGAATAAATTTGCAACTGGTTTTAAATGAAACATGCCTGAATGTTAAATACTGCAGACACAGCGCGGCAGAGAGAGAGAGAGAGAGAGAGAGAGAGAGAGAGAGAGAGAGAGAGAGAGAGAGAGAGAGAGAGAGAGAGAGAGAGAGGGAGAGACCAGTGACACCAGTAAGACCGGGGGAACTGGAGCAGAAACAACCGCCTTTCTGTTCAGCTTCCTGCAGCTGTTTCCCATGTAAAGACACACGTGAAGCTCCCAGAGACCAACACATATTATACAACAAACTGCACACAATAATAACCACCAAACATGTTTAAGTCACTCGTTTTATGTAGAAAAACTACAGATTAACTGTGCATCTGTTCAGAAATTTGATTGGGCATTTACAACAGCACACCATGATCATCGTGGTTCAGCGTCTGTCCAGGTCATAGACTGTATAAGGTGTCGTCAGGGAGACCGGATGGTGCAATAATAAGATCTTTATTCAATCTTAAAAACCTGAGTATTTTCTGCCGAAAATGACTGCCCTCATTTCACCGTTCGGTCCTTTTACCCACGCCTCATGCTCTTCCAAACAATCAGATAAGAAGTTGTTGCATTGACTTCCACGTAGGCAGAAAATTGAGTTACACAAGAGTTTTATGGCCAGGGTCAAGTTGATACAGAAGAATAGGACACATAGATTAAACATATTAAGTTAAAGTACTAGATTAAAATAGCAGTATAAGAGATAACACACAAGTCTTACAAAGGTATAGGTTTGTAGAAGAAGTACAGAGAGCACCCAGCAGGACAATTCTATTGTTAAAAACATTTGGTCTGCGCTCTGCTTCCCATCACCGAGGGCCTGCACCAGCTGCTTAAGTAACACGCGAGCGCTCCAAACCACCGTCCCCACCCCTGCACCACCGGTGCAATAAGAAGCTACTCTTTTTATGTCTGTGTCTTACTCGGTTGATGCTGATTGGCTAGTAGCCACAGTGGAACCAACTTGGCACCAGACTGGACTATAAGAATCACACCCAGAGACAGACATGGAGAGTTTATTTTAAGGTAATGTTACTTGTTTTTAAGGCATTACATGGATTGGCCCCTTTATATATTGCTGATGTCCTTACCCTACATCACTCCTCCAGGAATCTAAGATGGTGTAATCAGTTCCTTTTAACTGTTCTACAGTCTCGGATGAAAACAAAGGGTGATCGTGCCTTCTCCGTTGTGGCCCCGAGTCTCTGGAACAAACTTCCCATTCATATTAGGTCCTCCTCTACTGCTGAGATCTTTAAGTCTTAAAACACATTTTTATTCTTTGGCGTACAATTTAGTTTAGGGACATTTGTACAGAAGTGTGTTGTTTGTATGATGGTCATTGTGTCTATAATTGTGTTGTCTTCCTTTGTTTTTGTAACATAATATAACTTTGTACAGCACTTTATTCAGCCTAGGTTGGTTTTAATTGTGCTCTATAAATAAATTGACTTGACTATTTTGAAAAAGTCAAATATATATATATATATATATATATATATATATATATATATATATATATCAAATATATTTGACTGTGTTACAACATGTCTCTTACAGTTTGGTCGACATAAAGCCCTCAAAAAGTCAGAAAAAAGTTCCTTAGACATCGCAGACTTTAGCAAATCCATCAAAACTAAGATAACATTTTTAAAGCAGCCAAGTCGGCAAAGTTTCTAAATTCTGCTCCGGGTGTCGCATTCTGACAGTTTGAAAAACTGTTTCCTGTCTTTTTGGATTGGCACACAGCTAGGCAGGCCAAAAGCTGCAGAGCAGTTTACTCTTTCTATGTGCAGTATTTGTTCAGTTAATGTTAGCTTCCGTTAGCTCGCTGACTAAACAGGAACCAGAAATGCTTTCTGTTGCTTGAAGTTTGCAGACGTTTTGTAGTTAATCTGTCCATTAAAACAGGTTTCTTTAGCAGATATCTAAGTTACAACAAGATTGAAAAGGCAACGCAGTTTTCATAATCCTTAGAATCACTTTATGATGATTCAACTCATCTCCATCTCTCTTTCTTCCTGATATTCATCAGAGAAGAAGACTTCAGCATCAGTGTGTTTTCCCTCCTTGCAGAATTGAATAAAAAATTCATAACTTGACCTATTTATTCAGCAACTCACCTTGTAAAATAACACAAGCACAAAGTGATGTTCCAGCACGAATACCAACATACATCACGAGATGAACATCTCATCAACCGTCTCTCGCTCCATGCTTCTGTTCTCTCTTTCATAACCTGCCTTTCCTGCTCAAAATGACTTCATGTTGAAATGTTTAAACACTGTTGTTGATTCTTACATCGTAGCTTAAAGCGTTTATTGTTCAGCGTTTCATTCCTGTAGATTTTGAGGGCAGAGCTTTGAGGAGAAGATACAGCAGCCCAAAATAATCCGGTCCCGTCGGGCCGCCGTGCAGTGAAGTGAAAAGACACTAAAGTGGCGCTCAATAATTTAGGGAGAGCGTTACTGGGATGTTTGCTAGCCGCTGCAGCTAGCAGACAGCCGGGAGGGAAACAGAAAAGGTATGTGCATGTTTATCTCCCCGGTCTGTTCAAACCTTTATTAGATATTTGTTTTGTGGCTGCAGCAGGAAGTAAATAACTATTTACAGTCACTAAGGAGTTTATGTGTTCAGACTCTTCTGCTTTTCATCGCAAAGACGCAGAAACAAATGTGTAAATGTTTCTATCTTTAGCATCCTCAGCATGGCAGTGATGGTTGATGGTTCTCTTGGCACAGACCGACATTCTGACGTTTGGTTTCCAGAGGATAGATCCTGATGATATTTGGTTTCCAGAGGATAGATCCTGATGATATATATTTGGTTGCTAGAGGATTGATAACGCACGTCCTGGGATCTGGGCCTCGGGCCGCTCCATAGTTTCTGTAATCAGGAAGCTATGCAGCAGAAACAAAGCTCCTTGAGCAGAAATGGAGAAGCATAATAAGGGTGTTTTGAATAACAAGTTGAGTCTGACATCTGATTGGTTAGAACCGCGCAAGCTGTCATGTCAAGGTCAGTTTCTCTTTCCTACAGCAGGAAACTGAGACTTGGTTTCTGTAACAGAATCACACGCACGCACGCATGCACGCACTGTAAAGCCTGACGCTGCACAACTGTCCACTGTCTGTGAACTGATGGGAGAGAAAGACTGGGTGTCAGAGAGAGAGAGACAGGGAGGGAGGGAGAGAGAGAGAGAGAGGGAGACAGAGAGAGAGAGAGAGAGAGAGAGACAGAGAGAGAGAGAGAGAGAGAGGGAGGGAGGGAGAGAGAGACAGAGAGAAACTGATGAAAGGGTGAATATTAACTGATGAATCAGAGTGCTGTGAGTTTAACACACCAGAATATCGTCGCCAGATAAAAACCTTTGCATGATGAAGAAATGGGAGAACTTCTGCTGACTCATCAGAGGACCACATTTCCCATCAGCCCTATGGACTTCTGTTGTTTAGGTTGTGTGTGTGTGTGTGTGTGTGTGTGTGTGTGTGTGTGTGTGTGTGTGTGTGTGTGTGTGTGTGTGTGTGTGTGTGTGTGTGTGTGTGTGCGTGCGTGCTTGCGTGTGTGTGCCGGCCACTCTGCTGCTGTTTTAATAAATTAATTTAGTGCAGGTTGTTGGTTATCATGCTGGAATCTTTGTCATCTTAAACATCTGTTGCTGTTCATATTTCTAATCTTTATATCTAAATCTAATCTCTTGTGAGCCTGTGACATGTGTGTCAGTAACATATGAAACATGTTTGATTAGTTAGACAGCAAACTGCAGATGTCATAGGCTGAGAAATACACAAAAGTATATTCTGTGGGAAATATTCTGTCTGAAGGAAGACAGCGAAAGAACTGCAGGAATCAACCAGGTTACATGTAAAGAAAGTGTTCTTTACTCTGTTTGTTGGAGGAGGAAGAGAGAAACGAAGAGGAGTAGAAGAAAAGAAGAGGAAGAAGATAAAAGAGCAGCGAACGGGGACGATACAAGTCTCCCGTCGCAGAGAATCCTCTCAGGTTTCAGACCGCTGAGGTAATTACAGAGGAAGATGATGGGAGGAAGAGAGAGAGAGATTTGGAGGTAAAGAAAGAGAGAAAGAAAGTTTATATATAGTGTGTGTCAGCAGGAGGAGCTGTTTCTCTCATCTGTGTTGATTTCTCAAACTGCAGCACGTTTCTGCACAGACTGGTGTTTGTTCACATCTGACTGTGTGTGTGTGTGTGTGTGTGTGTGTGTGTGTGTGTGTGTGTGTGTGTGTGTGTGTGTGTTCTGGAGAGTAAAACATGCAGACTTTTCAGATTCATGAATCTAAAACATTTCTGCTCT
>CM042318.1:430000-447500 GCA_023566125.1 Zingel zingel
AATTGTTATAGTCAGGTCTTGGGTAGGAGAGCCTTCCCTGGAAGGAAAAGGAGCTCAGTCTTGTCGAGGTTGAGTTTCAGATGGTGTGTGGACATCCAAGAAGAAATATTAGTCAGACAGGTCGAGATACGTGCTGCTACCTGAGTTTCAGACTCCGGAAAGGAGAGAAGTAGTTGGGTGTCATCTGCGTAGCGTGGTAAGAGAAGCCGTGTGAGTGAATGACAGAGCCGAGAGAGTTGGTGTACAGAGAGAAGAGAAGGGGACCCAGGACTGATCCCTGAGGAACCCCAGTTTTGAGTGGGCAAGGTTCTGAGGTAGATCCTCTCCAAGTTACCTGGTAGATTTGGTCTGTCAGGTAAGATGTGAGCAAAGAGAGCGCAGAGCCTGAGACACCCAGATCCTGGAGTGTCGAAATGAGGATCTGGTGGTTCACTTTGTCAAAGGCAGCAGAAAGGTCCAGAAGGATCATGACGGAAGAGAGAGAGGTTGTTCTAGCGATGTGAAGCTGCTCAGTGACAGCAAGGAGGGCAGTTTCTGTTGAGTGGCCAGCCTTGAAGCCAGACTGGTGGGGATCAAGGAGGTTGTTCTGGTGGAGATAGGTAGAGAGTTGATTATAAATGGAACGCTCAAGAGTTTTGGATAGAAATGGAAGAAGGGAGACGGGTCTGTAGTTATTTACCTCAGACGAGTCGAGTTGTTGTTGTATTACTGGAGTATATTATCAGGGTTGTTGTAGTATTACTGGCGTATATTAGAAGAGAGAAGAGAGGATATGTTCACGTGTCTTTCTCTTTCTTTGTAAACAGTTATGATTCTTCAGCGAGGGAGTCTGCAGGAATATTCTGCTGACACAGAGGAAGATTACCTACTTGCTGCCAAGCTGGACAAAGAATAATATATCAGTATCGTGTTATTAGGTGAGAAGTTTATTGTAAAAATTTGTCTGTGTTTGTCCTGGTAAGGAGGCAGGTTGTGGTGGTGGATTGGTCAAACAACACACCTGGTCAATCCTAATTTAGACACCAAAACTAGTTAAAATGATAAAACGATGGAGGTTTGGGTTCAAATCAGACGTTACTTCACTTCCTGAAGGTTACCACATGACGCACAACGTGACTTAGCTCCGTTTGTTCCCCCTGTTTTCTGTCCCCCCACCAACCTGCCTCCTTACCAAGGGGGTAAGCGAGCATCCTGAAAGCGTACCTTCTATGGGGAGATTGTAGGCTACGAAGCCATCACCTCCCGTTAGCATCCCATTGACTGCCATTCATTCTGACGTCACTTTGACAGAGAATAACTTTACATCTGAAGCGTTTAAAGACTCCATTTGTCCATTGTTTATTTCTAAAGAAACACAACAATGTATAAAAGGCTCCATTACCATTATTTCAGGGCAGGACAGACTCTACTTGGGACCAAGTTTTAAAAAAAATACAAAATTACCCTTAAATTGTTTGTGGAGTTTATTTTGTGTGTTCAGACATCTGCTTCTCGTAGACGATCCAGCGATAGAGATCGTTTTACAGAATGAAACGGAGATCTTCCAGATTTAAAGCAACACTAGAAACCTTCTCTAGTGTTGCTTTAAGTATAATTCTGAGGTAGTCTACTTATACTTGAGTATTTTCCTTTATTTGCTTTAATGTTGCTTCTAGTATGAAATCCTCTGAAGCCGGGCAGTGTGTAGCTTCATTAGCTCTCTGCTCTCCCTGTGGGAGACTTTACCTGAGTCATGCAGGCTGTTTAGGAAGAGTTGACTCAGCAGTACTGTTGCTTTAATCCCAGAGGAGCGAGGCTGTTGCCTGGAAACCTCCGAGCTGATTCTGACTCCCCGCTCTGGGATGGATTCAGGTTGTTGGTAACGCTGAGCTGGCTGCAGAACATTATTACAACATACGGAGGATTAATCTCCTCAGAGTCTAAACGCTGAGGATGGGAAGGAGGGGTCGGAGGTTTGTTAGACTCTGATTGGTTCTTTAAGAGAGAGAGTGGGCTTTAGGAGCCCTAGGAAATGTCCAACCGTGCAGGTTTTCAGATATCTGATCCGGTTTGGTCTTTTTGTCTCTGAACAGGGAACCGATGGAAATGGTGTTCATTAAGAGCGAAAACACATCGCACGCTGAAACGCCGTGAAGTGTAGATTCGTGCCTGATCGCACACCTGGCCATTCATACCGGACATGCATTTCTCCGCATGTATACAACACTGCAACAACTGTGGAGTAGTCAGTATCTTGTTTAATTATTGCTTGAATCTATTGCTGAATTCAGAAATAGTTGTGATGATGATGATGATGATGATGATGATGATGATGATGGGGATCGCATGCTTTCAAGTTTTGGTCAGAATGCCTGATGTAGATTGGATGGATGTATATTGTTGTGAATTGAGAGCAGTCAGCTCATGGTGTGATATAGCGTTCATCTTTGTGACACATATTTTTGCTTTTTCAATCTTGGCGAAATTTGTAATGCAGAACTTGCAGAAGTTGTGTTGTGTGTACATATGGTCAATTGTACTGGGAATTAAATCAAAATATTAGCAAAAGGCATAGCCACACATTTTCCCACTGAACTTCAACACGTAGCCTATGTAGGCCAGGCCTATTTTCCTTTCATAGCTCCTCTACCTGAGTCTGATGTCACATCATGTCACATTGTCAACATGGTACATTGATAGATGAAGCAGAACGTAGTGGGTCATATGTCTAATGCTTTTTGAAAACTAAAGGCTTTCTTGTCATAAAATGTTGGACATCATCACATTTTTGAATACATTTTTATTAATTTACATTAGTAAGCTACAGGACAGCGTCTTTCAAAACATGACCTGCGCGAAAGAGAACAAAAAATGAATGCATCATTGTACCCAGGACTTCTGAAAATGCACTTCCGAATGCGTCTCTGTCCCCAGCACATTTCAATCCAAACTGACGCCCATGGATGTGAGACTTACCTGACTACATCATGTAAGCGTACTCGCAGAGAATCCAGATTGCGACACAGCCAACCTAGCTGCTGCCTGAGGCCGTTACATCAGCTGGAAGCTCTTTACTGAAATGACGAAGCTTGATCGGCTGCAGAAGGTTTCACTCCTTCTCGCTTTCTATCGTTGACAAACAGGTGTTTCTCTGTTTGTTACGTATACTCAAATATTTGGTGACAAAAAGGGGGAAATCAGTCAGCGGGAGAGATGAAATATGTCCACATCATAGTTAAAAATCTGAAGACATTTCTCTTTTACTAAACATACTAACATGTTCCAACTTTAAAGGTCCAGTATCATGCTCATTCTCAGATTCACACTTGTATTTTTGGTTTCTACTACAGTATTTCTCAAAGAGTGGATTTGGTATTCAAAACCGTGTTTCCCAAACAGTTTCTCAGCAACTCCAAAGCCTCACAGTGAGGCGCACGGATGTGTTGTTCTCAACATTGAATAAACTCACCAACTGCCTGGGCAACCCTCTGCCAAGCTAGCTGTTAGCATCCTTGTAGGACATGATTATTTAATTTGCCTGTTTTTTGTTTATTTTGTCGGACTTCAGCAATGAAGCGGACCGATTTGTGACACCGCCTCCAGTTTAGGTCCCTAATTATCAGCGTGACGTTTGAAGGAAATACGGAGTAGTTAAGTTTACGTGACTGTCAGCAGACGAGATGTTTCGATGAGTTCTCGGCATCAGCAGAATCATACTTCCTCATGAACGGATGTTCACCGCTCTCCGCAGTTGCCAATGAGAGAGCAGACTTGCGAATGTGCCTCCAATACATTCTCCTGTGTAAACACACGTTATACTGAAAATTACAAGCAAATGAAAAGATGGGGATTTTTCTGTAGCCTACTTTATGATACATATCTGTATGACTACAAGGATGCTAACAGCTAGCTTGGCAGAGGGTTGCCCAGGCAGTTGGTAAACTATAGCAATAGTAGCATTGTAGTAACATTCGCATTGTAGCAATGAAGAATAGCTGGTTGCTAGCAATACATCAAGTTATTTAAACTAAGCTAAACACGTTTTAAGCGGCAAAGTGTGTGACTGGAGTAGAAAATGTACCAAATTGTTTGAGATAGGCCAGATTGACAGACTGACAGAAACGTATCAACATCAGCATCTGTCTGCAAAACGTTACACCAACGGCATCATGTTGTGGTGACGCTGCTCGTCACAGATACAGTTTAAAACAAACCCTGGAGCATTTGGTTAGATAGTCAATCTAATACATTTTGTAATCCAAACTCTGGTGCGGATCAAACAAACAAACTCTTGTCTGCTTGAAAACGGGGTTCTCGCTTCACTTTCAAGTTACCTAGAGTTCATTTCAGGTGAGAACGGTATCGACCAAAATACAGGAAGAGAACGAAAAACAGAGCATATACTAGCCTGCAGTTTCAACCTTTCCCTTATTATGAAACATTAGAAGGAAATACGGAGACGTTATAAATGTGGTGTTGCTCCATTTTTTCGGTGAGTTTCAGATATTCTGTCCAACAGATAGAAATTCAAACCAGGAAATGAGTTTGTATGTCGTTCAGACTTTGTGAAACCTCACTGCTAAAAATATTCCTTCACACATTTTAATAAAATAATAAATAATTATACAGCTACAAAACTTTTTTACAAGCTCAAAATATCACTGACCCTTATTTAATCCCATGAACTGTGGTGGCCCTGAAGTGCAAACCCTGGCAGCAAATCCCACAATGCGACAGCATTTCGCCAAAACACGACACGTCGTCAACGACTCAAAATTGTGGGATTTTCTGTCGCTTTGTGGGACTTGCTATCGTGTTGTGGCATTTGCTGTCACCGTTGTGGCATTTGCTGGCATAGTTTGCATTTCAGTGCCACCGTACATAAACAGACTAGAGACTGTGACATTTGTTCACAATGTTTGGTGCTTGACAAAGTGCAGTGTCAAGGTCAAGGTCACTTTATTATCCCCGAGGGGCAATTTGGATTACAGCCAGCAGTAACAAATATATATATATATATATATATATATATATATATATATATATATATATATATATATATATATATATATATATATATATATATATATATACCAAACAACAACAACAATAACCACAACCACAATACAACATAATTTAAATTTGAATTCACAGGATAGTATTAACAATGGGGATAACAGCCGGGATGAAAGACCTTTTGAATCTATTGGTTCTGCATCGCGGCAGACTATATCTACGCCCGGAGGGTAGCAGCATGAATTCACCCCACAAGGGATGACTGGAATCAGCCAGGATGGCTCTCGCCTTCTTCAAGGATCTGACCTTATACAGGTCATGTAGGCCATCTAATGGTGTGCCTACAATTTTGCTGCACACCTTCACGATACCTTGCATTCGATTTTTCTGTTTAATAGAAAGTGACCCATGCCAGCAGATAAAAGTGAAAGTAAGAACTGATTCGATAAAACAAGAGTAAAACATTTTCATAAAAACAGTGTCGACATTGAAACTGCGAAGCTTACAAAGAAAATACATGCGCTGATGTGCTTTTTTACACACAGCATCAACCTGGGAGTCAAAGCACAGTTTGCTGTCGATCACAGTCCCAAGATATTTGTACTGCTGCACTCGTTCAACTGGTTGATTGTCCATTACAACTGGGGAAATGACAGCGGGATTTCTTCTATAGTCGATGCACATCTCTTTCGTTTTTGCGACATTAATGTTTAAAAAGGAGGATTTACACCAATCAATAAAATCATTGACTACAGGACCATGTTCAGAGTCGTCACTGCTGAGGAGGGACACAATGACAGAATCATCCGCAAATGTAATAATGTGGCGCCATTCCTGATGGCTTTGGCATTCATTTGTGTATAAAACAAATAAAAGAGGAGAGAGGACACAGCCCTGGGGGGACCCAGTAGAAGATAAAAGGGCATCTGATAAAACACTGTTCACTCTGACCCGTTGTGACCTCACTGTTAAGAAATCCATCAGCCAGCAGATCAGTCCATTATCAATGTTATGAGTGTTCTTCAATGTGTCTGCTAAGACATGGGGTTGAATACAGTTAAAAGCGGAGGAGAAGTCAATAAATAGTAGACGAACAAGGGACTTGGCCTCCTCAAGATGTTTAAAAATCATGTTTAGAAGTGTCCCTGTTGCGTCATCCACGCCTCTGCCCGACCTGTAGGCGAACTGGAGAGGGTCTAACTTATCCTGTACAGTGTCCAAAAGTGCATCCTTCACTAGCCTTTCAAAAGTTTTCATGACAAGAGATGTAAGTGCCACTGGCCTAAAGTCATTGAGGGTCTTAGGAGTTTGAATCTTAGGCACAGGAACAATTATTGAGTCCTTCCAAAGACAAGGGACCTTATGCAACTGTAAGGACAACTGGAAGATGAAACAGAAGATGTCTGCCAACTGGACAGCACAGTTCTTCAAAACCCGACCCCCAATCCCATCGGGACCTGGACTTTTCCTTTCTTTGACACCACGGAAGAGTTTCGAGACCATGAATTTATCAATGGGCACAATACTATTTACAGGATTATGATCAACATTTTTAAAGACAGACATCTCCTCACTAAAGTCATGGACATTAAAACGATTATAAAAAACATTCAGTTCATTAGAAAAGTCCAGGTCGGTTTTCCCATTCTGAGAAATAGAACACTTTTTGGACTGCAAACCCATCATGGTGTTCACGCCCTCCCATGCAGGACGTGAATTTCCAGTCCACAACAAATTTTCCACTTTGTCTTTATATACGCACTTGGCAAGCTTAAGTTCCTTCTTCACCTGTTTTGATAATGCCCTGTACTGTATCATGTCGCCTTGATTGAAGCTAATGTTCCTCTGATTGATTATGCTTTTAACTGATTTGGAGATCCAAGGTTTATTATTTGAATAAGTGGAGATGGGTTTACGGGGGATGATAATTTCCTCACAAAAAGAGATATAGGCAGACACAGTTTCTGTCAATTCATTTAAATCCAGACAGGCATTTTTAAACACATCCCCATCAGTTCCAGTAAAACAGTCCTGGAGACACAGAACGGAGTCTTCCGTCCATACCGGAACAAATCTTCGTTCCGCCTTGTGCCTCTTCAGGACCGATTTGTACGTCGGAACTAGATAAACAACATTATGGTCTGACGTTTCAAGAGGGGCTCTACGAAGAGATTTGTAAGCCCCCTTAACCGTCCCATAACAAAGGTCCAGACACTTCGAGTGACGGGTCGGACAAGTGACATACTGGTAAAGGTTCCAGAGAGACTTCCCCGGGTTAAATCACCCATTATTAGGATCGGCGCGTCCGGCGTTATCCCTTGTAGCCGCTGCACAGATCTGGTCATGGCTTGAGTGGCCATATCAACATTAGCCTTCGGGTGAATATAAACAAGAGTCACAAATAATTGGGGGAATTCCCTCAGAAGATAAAAGGGACGTAAGGATACAGAAAGGAGTTCAATGTCCGGCGTACACAGTGACTCTCTGACAACAACTCTGTTGCACCAGCTGTTGTTAACGTACAGACACAGACCCCCGCCAAGGGACTTACCGGTCACTGCAGGGTCTCTGTCCAAGCGGTAGGGAGCTCCGAAGCCATCGATCTCCAGATCAGACTGTATGTCGTGTTTCTGTGAAGGCGAGCAGACACTGCTATACTCCGCCAGGAACTTGACGTTTGCCTGAAGCTCGTCCACTTTATTCCGGAGTGACTGGACATTAGCGAGGATGACTGTGGGAAGTGGAATCCGCCTGTGTCCCTGTCTCTTGAGCCTCTGGCGCACACCGCCGCGTCTCCCTCTTTTCCTCGATGTCGGCTTCGTCCGGAGCGCCCTGTTCCTGTTCACTGCGTAGGGGTCCGGCAGCCGGAGGGTCTCTGGGGGATTAACTGCAGAAGAGTCCACGGTGCCTACACCGGTGCTGTGCAAAAGCAGAAGGAACTCTGCAAAAGTCCGCATAAAAAGTGACATGACAGCGTCAACAAGAAAAGGAGGCCTGTCAAATTCAGGTGAGTCATCATGTTGCCTCCGGTCATATGCAGATCACTCCAATAAGGTTAGTAAAACAATAACATAGACAGACAGGACAGGTTAAGAACCATAGTTAAAAACTGGTGAATAAACACGTGGTTTAAAACCAGATGAAAACACGGTTTTCAATACAACTACTCTCACACACTGCTGCTGCGTGTCGCCACGACCAGCGCCATCCTTAAAGTGTGAACGCTAACACAACCTAAGAAAAAATGCAGCAATGTTGCATCTTCACCCCCAAATCTCACAGAGTCTACAGAACTATAGTTGTGAAAGCGCCCTTATATTACCCTACTTTTCAACTCTGTTATTGGGACATGAATGTGAGAGAACTTCTCACATTCTTGTATTTTTATTTAATTCGGTTTTGTTGTCTTGTCTTCTGTGTGGACGCAGGAAGAATAGTTGTTACTGCGGTAATAATAACTAGTGGGGATCCTAAATAAATGAATAAATAACTTTTAATCAGTCCAGCTCAGGTAATCATGATGTGACCTACTTTTCAGTCTGGTGTGAAACTATCCAGGAACTGTTCCAGGATCAGTTGGCCAAACCTTCAAACACAAACAGAAAACATTTCCAAAAACCCAAACAGAAGAATCAGGTCACGTTCAGAAAACAGAAGAGAAACCCCTAACTGTTATTTGTTAAACTGTTTGTTGTCTGCATCATTATGAGAAGATATTTTGTTGTTTTAGCAAAGAGAGTTTGGAGATGTTGAAAACAAAAGAAACGCGAGAACAGAGCCCTGGGGAACTCCACGTTATTGCCGGAATATACATGTTCATTTCTACTCGGACTGAACAGTTAGTTGGTTTTATTCTCACAAAATCTGATTTAAATTGAGTAGTACTAACAAGCTTTAAAAGGTGACGATGAATGTTTATTAGATTAGATTCAACTTTGTTGTCATTGCACGTCTCAAGTACATAGTAAGGAAATGTAGTTAGCGTCTAACCAGAAGTGCTTTAAGCAGTGATTAAATGACATATGCTACAGCAGGGGTCTCTAACTTTCTTAATCTGAGGGCTACTTTAAAAAACAAAAGTGGCCAAGAGCTGCTCACATCGCTTACATGTATTTACATAACACACATAAGATGAATGAAGCTACTGTTTGTACAAGTAAAAATCTTAACTTCACATCAAGGTTCATGACTATTTTACACTTTTTTTTTTTGTTTAACCTTTAATTATTAGTAAGTCAATTGCGAGCAACTTCTCATTTGCAACAACAACCTGTCACATTCACACAGTTACACATTCATACCTGGAAGCTGCCCAGTACAGCCACAGTCTGATCTGCTGGTCACTGAGCAGCTCCACTGGAGAGGTTGGGATTAAGGGCCTTGCTCAAGGGCACCTTGAGTGGTGGTGATGAGGGAGGGACAAGCGCTGCTCTTTCACTTTCCCCACCCAAGATTTTATCCTACCGGTCTGGGGTTTTAACCAGCGACCTTCTGGTCCTAAGCTCGCTTTCTTAACCCATAGGCCACCAATGAAATATTCGGCTGCTGTCTGATCAGTAAGCTCTCTGCATGTCAATGTCTACAATATTTACACTCTGCCAAACATAGTTCATCACAGGAGTTGTCTATTTCATGTCAATGTCTGGAAAGATGAAGAGTGGAAAACACTCTTCGATTGTTTCTCTCTAAACAGAAACAATATTTCTGATCATGTCACATCATTTTCTGACAGATTTGGTTCTGGTAAGATCAGCGCTGTGCGGTTCTAGCAACTGCCGCTCTCTACACAGAGCTCTGTAGCCGATGTCACGTGACCAGCCGGCGGTCTCCTAGTTTTCGTACGATATCATACGAACCCGGTCATGAGAATGTGTTGTGGCATTACACTGGTAAGAGCCAATAAGGTTAATTTAATATTGTATGTGGCATTTTATTTTGTGGAGTGCAAATGTTCCACCAAAACAAGTTCCTTCCTGAGACTATTTAGCAGAACCAGTGTGGAAATAAAGCTGGCAGTGCAAGACTAATCTTTTGGGGACGTATTCACATATGTCACTTTTGTCTTGGAAAGCTGTCATTCCTTGCACTCCCCTTCAACACATGAACATACCAGCCCCTAATACTGCCTCTTAGCTGAGTGGTCAGTAAGTCAGTAAGGTTGCCTGGCTCCTGATGGTTAAATGGTAGGGCTTTGGAGTTACTGTGTGGTGGGTTGGGGTGGGAATGCTGGGATAACTGAGAAGGCCAGGATTGATAGAGTGACTAAAAGGGCTAGAAAAATGGTAGGAGAGTTAAATACAGTTGATCAAGTATATGATGACCGTCTAGCAAAAATGACACAGAAAATAACGAGGGATCCGGGTCACCCTCTTCATGGTAATTTGACGGGCAGAGTTATGGAACGTAGTGGTAGGCTAAGGCCTCCCGTGCGGTATGCTCTCTCTTTTATACCTCAGACTATCAGACAGCACAACAAGCACTTTAAACGTACATTTTTATAAATGTTGTATTTATGTATTGTATTGTATTATATTGTATTTATTGTATTGTATTAGGTGGGTATGAGTACCGTAATTTCCATTTTTATGGATGAAATAAACTTGACTTTGACTTTGAGCATGGATGTCATCAAGATGTCTTATGTAGATGTAAACAAGAGATAAGTCTGTAAATTAAGCTAAAGCTGCATTTTGTACACAGTATGTAACTTGTGCTATTGTGGAATGTGGCTAAATCTGAAAGCTATAGTTTTATGTTTGCCAGTGACCAAGCTTGCTAACACATAACTAACATTAGCTTACTAACAGATTGATCCGGTGCCACCGGAAATTCCAATTGTCGCTGTTTTCTCTGTAATTGGTCCTCTAGATATTTTATCTCTTTACACATCAGATCATTTCTAGGAAATAATGAGGAAACTATGACCCAGACAACAA
This sequence comes from Zingel zingel, assembly GCA_023566125.1. Taxonomy (NCBI): domain Eukaryota; kingdom Metazoa; phylum Chordata; class Actinopteri; order Perciformes; family Percidae; genus Zingel; species Zingel zingel. Next base: position 440,932 of record CM042318.1, read on the forward strand.
AGTCTTTATCCCTTATCTGTCTGCCATTTTGCTAAAACAAGAATAAACTTACTTTGAGTTGGAGGAACAGGAGCGGAGATAGTTAGCGGAGGGATTTGTGATCTGTTTCTGTTTTCAGTTTGTCACCTGAGACGCAGCTGACTGCTCAGAAATAGAGCCGAGAATCACACGTTCACTGTGCGCTCTGACGTTCAGTGTCTGTCTGTCTGTCTGTCTGTCTGTCTGTCTGTCTGTGTGTGTGGTGTGTGGTGTGTGTGTGTGTGTGTGTGTGTGTGTGTGTGTGTGTGTGTGTGTGTGTGTGTGTGTGTGTGTGTGTGTGTGTGTGTGTGTGTGTGTGTGTGTGTTCCCTGCAGACAGAAATATGACTGAATCAGGTTTCAGGTGAAATATTTCATGTGATAAAACGTTTTCTTGCTGTCGCTGTCTCTTTCACTCAGAGCCAGATGGGAGTCGGTCACAAAGGAATATTTTTTGCAAAAGTTTAAAGAGCTTCAAGCAACTTTTGTTGTTTTGTTTTAAATCCTGAGTCAACCAATCAGGAGAGAAAGGAGAGACGGTAGTTCATGCTTCCCACATGAACAGGGACAACGTGACCTCAGAGATTATAAGAACACCGAGGAGATCTTCGGCCCCGACGGTGAGCGTCCGTCGCCATGGTTGCTTCTGTGTGTCCAACCCGTCGCCCCGCACCATCGCTATTGTAGTGTAGTGGGAACATAAATAACATGATTATAAGCAGCAGCAGTGAATAAATAACAGATAGATAGAGAGATAGATTTTTATTGATCCCAAAAAAATGAGAAGTTCCAGTGTTGCAGCAGATATTGCACATGTAAATGATAGATTACGGTACCAAGTAATTTCTGCAAAAAATACAGAAAGGAAAAGATCTCTCCTCGTTAAAACTGCACTGCTGTTTTTTCCTTGCTCGTTTTGCTTTTAAATCTTCCTCCTCTTCTTCGTTCTGGCCGACGCCCCTTATTGTGCAGCGGTGTAAAGTAACTGAGTACATTTACTCCTGTACTGTACTTCAGTCCAAATGTTGAGGTACTTGTACTATACTTGAGTCTTTTCTTTTCATGCCACTTTCTACTTCTACTCTGCTACATTTCAGAGAGAAATATTGGACTTTTTACTCCACTACATTCACCTGTTACAGCTTTAGTTACTAGTTACTTTACACATTAAGATTACTGCACACAGAACACATGTAGTTTGATTCTAAAGTAAACTAGCCAACAATATAACGGCTACAAGTCCAGCTGAGATGATTAGACCATTAAACACATAACTGGTTGTGCGTGCGTGCGTGCGTGCGTGTGTGTGTGTGTGTGTGTGTGTGTACACCATTAAACATACAACTGTTTGGAACCTTCATACTTTCTACAATGTTTTAATACTTTAACTACATTTTCCTGATGATACTTACACCTTTTCACTGAAGGAACATTTTCACTGCAGGGCTTTTACTGTAACAGAGTATTATTACAGTGTGTTTGGAGCCTCAGCTGTTTCCTGCAGCTGAGCGATGGTGGCGTGCTTCCTGCGGCGGGCTGCAGGTAGTGTTTTGGCGTTCGTGCAGCCTGCGGCAGAAAGAGGATTTATTTATAGCAGCGCTCAGATCAGTCGACAGCAGCAGCCGAAACATGGACAACACAGAGAGACGTGCATGAAAAGCCGAGCTGTCGTCCTGCAGAGCTGCTGCATTTCAAATAGCCTTCTCTTCATCTCTCAGTGAAGGAACCCCAAACATACCAAGACTTTGGTTTAGACGGGGGATTAATGAGTATAGAAATGTGACAAATGCTTTGAGGGTTCACCATGACAAATGGTGAAGTTTGAGACTGTCCTCCTCTTAAAAAACACCCACATTAGTTCTTTGTTCAAGCAGCGATTACGACTTATATTTACGGGACTTACATTTATGAAGGGAGCAATGAATGAAGTAAATTGACGAAGTATAAGGATGCCAAATCAAACAAACACAAGACTTTCACCCAGGACACAGGTGGTCATGTCCTGGAGAAGTTAAGGAGAAAATACAAGACTTTCACCAGGAAACAGGTGATCATGTCCTGGGACTGTTTTAACCCAAACTACAATTCTCCTAATCTTAACAAGTTGTTTTGGCGTCTAAACTGAACCGTAATGTCCACTGAAACGACCGGCAGTTCAAGGTTCAAGGTTCCAGGTAACTTTATTGTCCCAGAGGGGCAATTGTTTGTACAGCCAGCAGATAGACCTAAGGACAAGATACACAACAATACAGCAAAACATGAAATACTCACAGTATCTAAAACACAATAGTTAATAAATAAATACATTTAAAACAGTTTTGGCAAATTGTTTAAAATGGAAATGGAAGTCGGGATAAACAAGTTTTTGAGTCTATTGGACCTGCATCTAGGCATAGAGTACCTACAGCCTGAGGGAAGTAGCTTAAACTGGCAGGATAAGGGGGGGTTAGGGTCAGCTGCAATAAACTCTGTTGGAGTAGATGTGGGAGAGAGTGGGAAAGTTGATGCCTGCAATCTTGCTACATGTCCTGATGGTACTTTCTAGTCGTTAGAGAGTTAGAGAGTACCGTTAGAGAGTTCGCAGTGCTCTGTACCCGGCTCAAAGCACCCTATTCGTGGGTAACTTAACTACCAACTACCGCCGTTACTATGGAGCACCATAGCCGGCGGTTGGCTAGTTTTGTAAGCTATCATACGTATTGGTGTGCATACATTCATACGATGTCATACGGACCTGTTGATGAGAATGCATTGTGTTTACCTGTATGTGCACGGAGACATACTCTCTGTTCCTCCAGATGTGATTTTAGTAAATGTTGAGCGTTGGTTTCAGGAGTCAGATTGTACAGTAACGTCTGTGAAATCTTCGGTTTCTTTCCCTCTCAGACCTTCAGCCTGCATCATGATGTGTTTCTGCTGTTAATCAACTCTGCAAACATGCTTTGTTTTCGGGAATCTGTCCCCTGGCTGCTGATGAGTGAATGAGTTTGGTTTTATATTGGTTCTGTAAACAGAGCCGATGTTGGAGGCTTTATTTTCTTTATTAAACCAACAGGCGCTAACGTGTTTGTTTCCAGAGCAGCTCTGCTTTCCTCTGCAACGATGAAATGTTAATGCTCTGTTTGCTGAGGAAAAGATAACACCTCATTACCTGGGAATTAAAATGGGACTATGAGAGTTAGTTTGGGTCGTGTGGAAACAGCAGCTGACAGAACTAAAGGTCCACTTACTGTCTGCTTCTGTTTGATTTTAATTTATTTAGCACATGTTAAAGAATCAACAGTTAAAGACATAAAATAAAAAAAGAAATGCAAAGGAAACCCAGAAAACCTTCTGACAGAACAATGTCAACTCAAGGGCATCTTACTGTCTGCTTCTGGAGCTCTCGACCTTGTCCTCCATAGAGATAGTTTGGTCAGTTTTATTAGTGTTTTAGCCAGAAGCCAGATTTTTCCCCAGAGTGCAGAGATAATTTAGGCCTTTGAGCGTAGAGGCGTTCAGAAGTGTTAGGAGGCATTGGGAGGTGTTGGGAGGCATTGGGAGGTGTTGGGAGGCATTGGGAGGCGTTAGGAGGTGTTGGGAGGTGTTGGGATGCGTTGGGAGGTGTTGGGAAGCGTTGGGAGGCATTGGGAGGCGTTGGGAGGCGTTAGGAGGTGTTGGGAGGCGTTTGGAGGCGTTGGGAGGCGTTGGGAGGTGTTGGGAGGCGTTAGGAGGCGTTGGGAGGTGTTGGGGGGCGTTGGGAGGCATTGGGGGGCGTTGGGATGTGTTGGGGGGCGTTAGGAGGTGTTAGGAGGCGTTGGGAGGTGTTGGGAGGCGTTGAGAGGTGTTGGGAGGCATTGGGAGGCGTTTGGAGGTGTTAGGAGGCATTGGGAAGCGTTGGGAGATGTTAGGAGGTGTTGGGAGGTGTTACGAGGTGTTTGGAGGCGTTGGGAGGTGTTTGGAGGCGTTGGGAGGCGTTGGGAGGTGTTTGGAGGTGTTTGGAGGCGTTGGGAGGTGTTGGGAGGTGTTGGGAGGTGTTGGGAGGCGTTGGGAGGTGTTGGGAGGTGTTTGGAGGCGTTAGGAGGTGTTGTGAGGTGTTGGGAGGCGTTGGGAGGTGTTTAGGAGGTGTTGGGAGGCGTTGGGAGGGGTTGGGAGGCATTGGGAGGCGTTGGGAGGCGTTGGGAAGTGTTGGGAGGTGTTGGGAAGTGTTGGGAGGTGTTAGGAGGTGTTGGGAGGCGTTGGGAGGTGTTGGGAGGCGTTGAGAGGTGTTGGGAGGCGTTAGGAGGCGTTAGGAGGTGTTAGGAGGTGTTAGAAGGCGTTGGGAGGCGTTGGGAGGCGTTAGGAGGTGTTGGGAGGCGTTGGGAGGTGTTTAGGAGGTGTTGGGAGGTGTTGGCAGGTGTTGGGAGGCGTTGGGAGGTGTTGGGAGGTGTTGGGAGGTGTTGGGAGGCGTTGGGAGGCGTTAGGACGTGTTAGGAGGCATTGGGAGGCGTTGGGAGGTGTTGGGAGGCGTTGGGAGGCGTTAGAAGGTGTTGGGAGGTGTTAGAAGGTGTTGGGAGGTGTTTGGAGGTGTTTGGAGGTGTTGGGAGGCGTTAGGAGGTGTTGGGAGGTGATGGGAGGCGTTCGCAGCCATGCAAAAGAAAATACAATCATATGTAGCAGTTGAAAGTAGAAGTTTGCAGGTTTAGAACCAGATTTCTAAATTGTCCAAGAGGCATAATTGAGATGATTTGTAATTTGTTCCAGGAATCGGGTGCACTAAAACTAAAAGCAGTTTTTCCAAGTTCAGAGCGAGCTTGTGGAACATGAAGTAAAAGCCAGTCTAAAATGTTTCTCTGAGTAACAGAGAAGTTCTGTAAGGTAAGATAGCAGTTGTCCAATAAGAGCCTTATAGATAAAGAGATACCAGTGAGTATGTTGTCTCTCTTGGAGAGAAGTCCACCCAACACTTTCATATGAAATACAATGATGTGTACCGTAGAAATGACTGGTCATGAATCTCAAGGCAGACTGATAGACAAAGTCCAGAGATTAAAGAGTTGATGCGTTGATGCATGTCTATATGGAGCTGTTCCGAGGCCTTCGGAGTCATTTGGAGTTATTCGGAGGAAAGTTAAGTTTAGGAACCAAAAACACTAGTTAAGTTTAGGAAAAAGATTGGATTAAAACACCCCAGAGGAACGAACAGGTATTTCCTGGGTAAAAGTATTTTATTTTCACAGCAATGTGAACTCCGCACTCCGGCTTAAACACTCTGAGGGTCCTATCTTGCACCCGGCGCAGCGCAAAGCCCTGATGCAAGTGTCTTTGCTAGTTTAAGACCGACGCAGTTGTCAATTTCCCGTCCAGTTCCCACGTCGTTTAAATAGCAAATGCACCTGCGCCCATATTTGCGCCCATGGGCCTGCTGGTCTTACAGGGAGGTGTGTTCAGGTGCATTCTGGGCATGCTGGTCCTACAGGGAGGTGTGTTCAGTTGCATTCGGTGCGTATTGCTATCTTGAGGCAGCGGGAAGTGATCGCACCATTGACCAACAAAATTAGTTAAATGCTCCTAGGTTCGTGCACAGTGCGCACACACTATGCTTGTTACACACACACACAGGCAGAAGATTACAAATAAATATATTACGGTGCAAATCCTCCATCATAATAGCAATGCTCCAAGGTCCAAACGTGCCTGGCTTTTAAAGGGAATGGGAGATGATCTCTGATTGGTTGATTGCATGTTACGCCCAGAACACACCTCTGATTAATGAAGACACTAAGTCCAACCCTTTAGAACCATGACCCGGCACACGGACCCTTTTTACTGCCGTCAAACTAGCAGAAGTGGATTTGGACACGCCCTGAACACACCTGCACCAGACGCTCCACGGCGTGACCTTAGGTCGGAAAAATAGGGCCCTCTGTGTTTTATGACAATGTTTCATACTGAGATTATTTTCCATTGGATATTAAGTTCATAAATTAGTGTTTTGGCATGGCCCAAGTGTCTGTCTCTCTCTCTCTCTCTCTCTCTATAAATATATATATATATAAATAAATATATATATATATATATATATATATATATATATATATATATATATATATATATATATATATATATATATATATATATATATTATATATATAAAATTCTTGCATGTTTTGTTTTGTTGTGCATGATTAAAAACATCCCCCCCTTAGCTTTCTTCACAAATGGCGCCCTGGCCGTCACTGTAGCCGTATCTCTTCTAGTGGTAACACATGTAGTGGTTGTGAGTTTTAGCCCGATGCCTCGGGGGTTTGGAGCCATTTGGTGCCTGTTTGAACGACCAGCCGCTGAAAACACACACTCTCTCTCTCTCTCTCTCTCTCCCTAACACACTAACATACATTTATTTCCCAGAGTCCCCATTGTGCCCTAATGTAGAGCACTGCGAGCCTGCGGGCAGATTAGCTGGGCGGTCGCTGGTTCCAATCCCTGGGACATTCTGCCTCTCTCTATGAATCATATTTTAATCCCAGTGTGTTTCTATGTTCTTTAGGTGCTGCTGTTTTATATCCGGTGTGTAGAGAAACAGGTTAGTTT
>CM042318.1:452500-467500 GCA_023566125.1 Zingel zingel
AGCAGGTGAACTTCTCAACTTGGGTTTTATTACAGTGCATAGTGATTCAGCCTCCCCTGATGGGTTAGGGTTACAATTAATGTGTTAAAGTGTAAGGGAATTCAGAACATTAGCATGCTATGGTTGAAATGGTTCCCAGGCTAACTGTTATGCTAACTGTTAGCCGGGCAGCGTGCCAGCCAGTGTGTCTGTTTGGAGATCAGCACCTTCACACTGAATTCTGCAGCTCTAACAGAGGAGGATAAAATAAGATCAGTAGTCAGGTGGTCTGCTGAGGTGTTAACTCCAAAACAATCTGGAAACTCAGGCTATATCTGCTACGTTTTGGTTTAAAAACAAATATCTTTTACCAAGTTTCCATGTTAATATAGACGGAGATTAGTTCTGCTACTGGAGCTGAAAGTCTTGGAATGGAAACGTAGCGGTGTGGATGTAGCCTTAGTCAGCCTCCCCAGAATAAATCAAACATGAATTAATAACTTGTTCCCCCCCCCCCCCACCCCCCCACCTTTAGGGCAGCTCTCCCGTCTCCCCCCCCAGCCCGGCAAGCCTCGCCTGGGCTCAGCGCAGCCGCCACCAGCCGGCCAGCCTGGCGCTCCGAAAGCAAGAGGAGGAGGAGAGCAAACGCTGCAAGGCGCTATCCGACAGCTATGAGCTCTCTACGGACCTCCAGGACAAGAAGGTACAGACCATAAACCCTAACTGTTTAATATCTAGGGTACAGACCATAAACCCTAACTGTTTAATATCTAAGGTACAGACCATAAACCCTAACTGTTTAATATCTAGGGTACAGACCATAAACCCTAACTGTTTAATATCTAGGGTACAGACCATAGATATGAACCCTAATATCTAGGGTGAAGTCCATAGATATAAACCCTAATATCTAGGGTACAGACCATATATATAAACCCTAATATCTAGGGTACAGACCATAGATATAAACCCTAATATCTAGGGTACAGTCCATAGATATAAACCCTAATATCTAGGGTACAGTCCATAGATATAAACCCTAATATATAGGGTGAAGTCCATAGATATAAACCCTAATATCTAGGGTACAGACCATATATATAAACCCTAATATCTAGGGTACAGACCATAGATATAAACCCTAATATCTAGGGTACAGTCCATAGATATAAACCCTAATATCTAGGGTACAGTCCATAGATATAAACCCTAATATCTAGGATGAAGTCCATAGATATAAACCCTAATATCTAGGGTACAGACCATAGATATAAACCCTAATATCTAGGCTACAGTCCATAGATATAAACCCTAATATCTAGGCTACAGTCCATAGATATAAACCCTAATATCTAGGGTACAGACCATAGATATAAACCCTAATATCTAGGCTACAGTCCATAGATATAAACCCTAATATCTAGGCTACAGTCCATAGATATAAACCCTAATATCTAGGGTACAGTCCATAGATATAAACCCTAACTGTTTAAACATGCCTGTGTGTTACGGTGCTTTGTGACAGGTGGAGATGCTGGAGAGGAAGTACGGCGGGCAGTTTGTGTCTCGGCGGGCGGCGAGGACGATCCAGACGGCGTTCAGGCAGTACCGCATGAACAAGAACTTCGAGAGGCTTCGCAGCTCGGCCTCAGAGAGCAGGATGACCCGCCGCATCATCCTGTCCAACATGAGGATGCAGGTACACACACACGCACACACACGCACACACGCACACACACACACGCATACACACGCACGCACACACGCACACACGCACACACACACGCACACACACCCACATACGCACACACACACACACACACACACACACACACACACACACACGCACATACGCACACACGCATACACGCACATACGCACACATACGCACACACACACACGCACACACACGCACACACACGCATGCACATATACACACACACATTATATACTTTATTTGATTCCATATTACAAGTCAAATTTCATTAGGAATCAAATTTCCTGAACAGATTAAAACTGATTAGAACATTGTTATGAATTATACAATTCTATGGGTACAAGAAACATTGCCTTTTCCAAATAAACATGCTTCCTATAGTTGCTGAGATTGAACAGTACTTTGCCAACTGTTTGGCCCTGTTTTAGCCACCCCCCCAACGCAAAGTCCACGGATCGCCAGCCTATGTACGTGACCTCGACTACTAAACACTAGCACAATGAGCTTGCATTTGTCCCCAAGGTTCTCAATGGTAGACAACAATGACTGATATTTTAGAGTCTTAGATACACACACGCACACACACATGCACACACGCACGCACACAATACACACACACGTAAACACATACACACACACACACACACACACAAACACACACAGAGACACCCACACACACACACACACACACACACAATTATAGTAAAGTATGTGTGTGTCCTGAGATAACTCCTGTTAGGATCGGACACTATAAATAAAGTGTGTGTGTGTGTGTGTGTGTGTGTGTGTGTGTGTGTGTGTGTGTGTGTGTGTCTGTGTGTCTGTGTGTGTGTGTGTCTGTGTGTCTGTCTGTGTGTGTGTGTGTGTGTGTGTGTGTGTGTGTGTGTGCGCGTGCGTGCGTGCGCGTGCGTGCGTGCGTGCGTGCATGCGTGCGTGTGTGTGTGTGTGTGCAGTACTCGTTTGATGAGCGGCATCCCCAGGCTCAAGGTTCGGCAGGTCAGCCGGGCGCAGATACCGCGGCAGACATGGACGACTCATTCTCCAAGCAGGTTAAGCACATGCTAATCTTCGTCATTTCACTTTTTCAATCTTTTTCTTCTTTTTTCTTGTATAATAAAACTAAAACATGTCTGTAATTGGAGCGAGATAAAAAAAAAAAGGTGCGTGTCGTTCTGCAGGTGAAGTCTTTGGCCGACTCCATCGACGACTCGCTCACGTGCCAGACCGGCCGCGAAGACTCACAGGACGCCGGCGGAGACGGAGAGGAAGACGAGGAGGACGAGGAGGGAGATGAAGAGGAGGAAGAGGAGGAGGAAGATGAGGAGGAAGACGAGGATGAAGATTACAGACAGTGTGCGTGGCGAAACACCACCGCTCCCCCCCGCCGCGTGGCGGGCCGGCCAGGCGGCGTGCATGCCGACAGCACCGCCACTTCCTTCAGCGACGTCACGCTCTACATGGACGATGGCTGCCTTCCGTCTTCGCCGCTGTCCCGCCCACCGTCCTCGCCGCTGTCCCGCCCCGCCTCCAGCTCCGACACGGAGTACTGGGGGGGGGGAGGCGGGCGAGGGGTGGGGAGGGAGGACAGCCGGGAGACGGAGGGAGGCAGCGGCGCCGCCAGCCGGAGGAGCAGCACACCGTGCACCGAGTGTCGGGGGGAGTACAGAGGGAGGGCAGGGGGGGGAGGAGGGGGAGGACACCTCCCCGTCCTCACCATCGAACCGCCCAGTGACAGCTCCGTGGACATGAGTGACAGGTAGGCCTGCCGGGGAACAACTTACACTTCATAAGGTTTTGTGTTCATAACACTGGGTTTATGATCCGGATTGACTTGTCGTTCGGACTTTGAGAAGCCCTGCACTAAACTAACGATATGCCCAACGTTATGTGTGTTAGCTTAACTTACAGACAGATAGTTAGGCTAAAACTGACTTGGTAACTAAATGTTTGCTGCAACGTAACGTCTGACATAACGTTAGCTTAGTGTCTTTCCATTCTCCCTGCTGATTCCTCACGTCTGTTTCCACTTTGGTCTTCATAAAAACTCTGTTTTTGGGGTTGGCAGCTTCTAAAAACTGAAGTTCTGGTTCTTGACCCTGTTGGTAGTGAATATCAGCACACAGCAGCTTCTAGACATGTTTCTGATGTTTCCCTCTCTGGTGGGTGTGGCTTTCAGATTATGAAGCGATGCGTCTCTATTAATGTATATATTAAATGTTGAAAGTGTCCGCTGCTTTACGCTCTTCATGTCTGGAACAAGATTTAAGATTTAAGACTCCCTTTATTGTCATTCAGCAAAACACAGAAATGTAAAGCATGAATGAAATGACATTCTTTAACATGAGCTTTTGTTGTTCAGGTCGGAGCGCGGCTCCATCGGACGGCTGGTGTACGAGCAGGAGGCGCCGGGCGGAGAGCAGGAGAGGAGGGGGGGAGGAGGCGACAGAGAGAGCGGCGAGGACGAGCGAGGAGGTGGAGGAGGAGGGAGCAGCGAGGCCGACTCTCCGCAGGGAACCATCAAACACAAACCAAACGGCCGCTCAGTCGCCACGGCACAGGGACAAACACGCAGCCCCGCCAGCGCCCCGCTAGCCATGCCGTCGGCGCGAGCACTGCCGCCACACCCACTGCCTCACCCCCACCCCCACCCCCACCCACCGCCCATCCCCCACCTCCCCACCATCCTCCACCACCACGCGCAGTTTAGCACACCACACGTCCTGCACATGCACCACGTGCACGGCGGCCCGTACGTCCCACACCCTCAACACTTCTCCCAGCACCACTACCACCACCTGCACCACCAACCCTTCCCCCACGGCTACCCAGAATCCCCCTCTTCCCCGCTGCCCTCCCCTGTCCCTCCGCTCACGCCGCTGCCACCGCCGCTCACGCCCTCGCCGCTCTCCTCGTCCTCCTCCAACATGGAGGCGCAGCACCACCCGCTGCTGCACCACCACCTGCTCTGCTCCGACGGAGACAACGAGAGCGTCAACTCCACCACCACTAACTCCAACGATGACACCACCGTCAATAACTGCAGCTCCGGCTCCTCGTCCCGGGACAGCCTACGGGAGCAGGCGGGCGGGGCCGCAGCGGGAAAACAGACCTATCAGAGGGAGAGCCGCCACAGCTGGGACTCCCCCGCCTTCAACAACGACGTGGTGCAGCGCCGGCAGTACCGCATCGGACTCAACCTCTTCAATAAGTACGTACGAGTGTGTTTGTCTGAACCTGAGCATAATAATCCCTCACTTAACAAGCAATATATTCCAGCTGCTATTACGATCTTTTTAAATCAATATCTTAAGATATGTAACAATGTAAAAATAATGTGATGTCAAATTCACATGATCAAAAGCCGTCTTAGTTCATCTTTCCACTGTTCCAACAATCACCACTCTGGTTTGGTTGAAATAAACCCTTAATTCACCCATTTACATGTGGAAATATGCTGGCTCTATACACGCTAAAAGTCCTGATTATTTACATGGAGTCTGGTGGAAATATGCTGGCTCTATACACGCTGAAAGTCCTGATTATTTTCATGGAGTCTGGTGGAAATATGCTGGCTCTATACACGCTAAAAGTCCTGATTATTTACATGGAGTCTGGTGGAGATATGCTGGCTCTATACACGCTAAAAGTCCTGATTATTTACATGGAGTCTGGTGGAGATATGCTGGCTCTATACACGCTGAAAGTCCTGATTATTTACATGGAGTCTGGTGGAGATATGCTGGCTCTATACACGCTAAAAGTCCTGATTATTTACATGGAGTCTGGTGGAGATATGCTGGCTCTATACACGCTAAAAGTCCTGATTATTTACATGGAGTCTGGTGTAGTTTGGTGATGGTGATTTTGGGGCTGTTTCATGTTAAACTAAAAGGATCTTACTCTTTAACTAAAAGGTCTATCTCTGTAGGGATCCATCCCATAATGTTGTCAGACACTTAGAATAATAATCTGAGTCTGTCAGCAGCAACAACAGAACTTTTAGTGACTCTAACTGCTGCTGAACATTAGTCCTGTAGGGTTACATTACAGCTTGGTTCTGGTTTAATACTGGACCAGTTTCACAGATTGTTGCTCCATCAGACACTCAGACACAGAGACATGGAGACATAGAGTCCAGGTTGGAAATTACTGAAGTAACCCTTTAAGATGTGTAACAAGACATTCTTGATAGATAAGACAAACATGGTTGCCATATTTCATCAAAGGTTGCAGTTTAATATTGTTTTATATCTGCATGTCTTGTCTGGGCTGCAGGAAGCCGGAGAAGGGGATCCAGTACCTGATCGAGCGAGGCTTTGTGTCGGACACGCCGGTGGGCATCGCCAGGTTCATCCTGGAGAGGAAAGGGCTGAGCCGCCAGATGATCGGAGAATTCCTGGGCAGCCGGTCACAGTTCAACAAGGACGTCCTTGAGTGAGTAACACATGCACATCTTCCTGACTGTTGGTGTATATCTTTCTGTTGAGTGTTGAAGTCGCAGCTGATGGTTGTGGTCAGTTGTGTAGTCTTGGCGTTTGTTACTGACACAAAAAGTTTTCTTTTGGCATCACTATTTGAAGCTTTGGGACGCTTAACTGACATGCGGAACAAGAACGGGACAGTTAAGTTTAGGAAAAGATGGTGGGTGGGGTTAAAAAATGTACGTTTTAGTGACACATGGGACAAGAACGGGACATGAACCCCAGTTGTCTCTCTACATACTACTCTCTACTGTTGTCTCTCTACATACTACTCTCTACTGTTGTCTCTCTACATACTACTCTCTACTGTTGTCTCTCTACATACTACTCTCTACTGTTGTCTCTCTACATACTACTCTCTACTGTTGTCTCTCTACATACTACTCTCTACTGTTGTCTCTCTATATACTACTCTCTACTGTTGTCTCTCTACATACTACTCTCTACTGTTGTATCTCTACATACTACTCTCTACTGCTGTCTCTCTACATACTACTCTCTACTGCTGTCTCTCTACATACTACTCTCTACTGCTGTCTCTCTACATACTACTCTCTACTGTTGTCTCTCTACATACTACTCTCTACTGCTGTCTCTCTACATACTACTCTCTACTGTTGTATCTCTACATACTACTCTCTACTGTTGTTTCTCTACATACTACTCTCTACTGTTGTCTCTACATAGTACTCTCTACTGTTGTCTCTACATAGTACTCTCTACTGTTGTCTCTCTACATACTACTCTCTACTGCTGTCGCTCTACTGTTGTCTCTCTACATACTACTCTCTACTGTATATACTACTCTCTACTGTTGTCTCTCTACATACTACTCTCTACTGCTGTCTCTCTACATACTACTCTCTACTGTACATACTACTCTCTACTGTTGTCTCTCTACATACTACTCTCTACTGCTGTCTCTCTACATACTACTCTCTACTGCTGTCGCTCTACTGTTGTCTCTCTACATACTACTCTCTACTGTATATACTACTCTCTACTGCTGTCTCTCTACATACTACTCTCTACTGCTGTCTCTACATACTACTCTCTACTGCTGTCGCTCTACTGTTGTCTCTCTACATACTACTCTCTACTGTATATACTACTCTCTACTGCTGTCTTTCTACATACTACTCTCTACTGTATATACTAAGCTCTACTGCTGTCTCTCTACATACTACTCTCTACTGCTGTCTCTACATACTACTCTCTACTGCTGTCGCTCTACTGTTGTCTCTCTACATACTACTCTCTACTGTTGTCTCTCTACATACTACTCTCTACTGTATATACTACTCTCTACTGTTGTCTCTCTACATACTACTCTCTACTGCTGTCGCTCTACTGTTGTCTCTCTACATACTACTCTCTACTGTACATACTACTCTCTACTGTTGTCTCTCTACATACTACTCTCTACTGTACATACTACTCTCTACTGTTGTCTCTCTACATACTACTCTCTACTGCTGTTGAAGAAACAACATTGTTGAAGAAACAACACACCTAAAGGCGTTGACACACAGAGCCGATAATCGGCCGTCGGACCATCTGGCGAGGTCGGTGACTTGAGTCTGTTTGGTGTGCTCCGTGCCGTCGTCCGTCCGAGGAGCCGTCGGCCTTCATTTGGGCCGACCCGACATGTTCAGTCGGAGACAGGGCAGTCGGAGACAGGGCAGTCGGAGACAGGGCAGTCAGAGAGAGGACAGTCGGAGACAGGGCAGTCAGAGAGAGGACAGTCGGAGACAGGGCAGTCGGAGAGAGGGCAGTCGGAGACAGGGCAGTCAGAGAGAGGACAGTCGGAGACAGGGCAGTCAGAGAGAGGACAGTCGGAGACAGGGCAGTCGGGACTCACCCGGAAATGGGGAGCGGATGAGCCTCTCAAAATCTGTTAAACTGACCGTTGTTGATCTGAAATGAAGACAAATTCAGAAACTGCACGGCCTATTTCTCTCTTAAAATGTTCTCAGAAACACGTTTGGGTGAACTATTTCAGTCCAATATGAGATCGTATTCTGAACGAGCCGCCATGACAGTCTGGCTGTGAATTTCCGGAGAAAAAAGAACCACGTGACGCGTTTGTCCAATCAGCTGCCGGTTTTCATTTTCTGGGAAACAACACAGAGCCGTCTGGTTGGTGTGTAAGGGTCTACTTGAGTTTGGTCAGGTCTGTCTGTGCTGAGGTGTTTGGGTTCATGGTATATAGGTAAGCCTCGGTGATTACGGCGCCTTGTTTCTACTGAAAATTCAGCTAAAGTTAACACCTCCAGCATGAGTTGAAATACTCCTTCAGACAGACAGGAACACAAACAAACATTGTGGTTAAACTGTTCTGCTTAATCCTAAATTCTTGATGGAAACTTTCATTTAATGTTTCTGTCTAAGTCATCAAAGTCTCCCGAACTTCTTTAAAAGATGAGCCAGGACTCAGCACAGTTTCTTTAACACTGAGATATAATATATAAAATAACAAGGTCACAAACTCTGTGTATAGAAATGGTTCTAAATCCTGTCTCAGTCCTTAACCCTTGTGTTGTCCTAGGGTCTGATTTTACCCATTTTCAAAGTTCTTTATATCAGAAGCATGGGTTTCTTACAACCTAATTGCCCCCAAATAACTAGGATGCATGCATGTACGTTGTATGGAACCCATACAACATATACATACATTCATCCATGTTGTTTTATTTAATTTCACAGCATTTGAAAAACATTTTTTAAATGGTTTCAAAACAGCATCCTGACCAAACTTTGATTCACTTAACATCGTCTGATCTTAACTATTCTATTCTGCTTTTTTTCAAACTAAAAAATTAGGTATAATGCCATTTAAATTAGGTTTATTGACCATGAATAAAAACAAGCGTTGAAAAGAGGGACAAAATGTTTTAAAAAAGCACAAAAAGCATAAAAAAGTGACAAAATGTCAGAAAAAGTTCCAAAGAAAGCGCATCTTTCAATTTTGTTCCAGAATGACAAGTTCATGGCAGACGGTGAAGACAACACAAGGGTTAGCCCTCCTGTTCTCCTCGGGTCAAATTTGACCCATTTTCAAAAAGTTTCTATATCAGAAATTTTGGGTTTCTTTCAACCAAATTGTCAAAAATAATAACGTGGATGGTTCCATACAACGCTCTTCACAAGTAAAATAAATGATCAGGTTTTATTAAATTTTATAGCATTTGAAAATAAATTCATAAAAGAATGTTTAAAAAAAGCTTCAAAAACGCAAAAAGAAATCAACAAAAACATCAGGAAAAGTGACAAAAGTGTCGAAAAGTCAACCAAAACGTTAAAAATAAGTTTGAATTGTAAATCTTGACCCAGAAAAACAAAACGTTGCATGGTCAACGGGAAGATAACAGAAGGGTTAGGTGCGAGGGGAAGAGTCAGCTGGAAGTTTAGAGAGGTTTAGTCCCTTAAAAAACACCACAAATTCCGGCAAAAGTTAAGGAAACAATTGAGTAAAAGAACTTTGTGACGTGTGTGAGAGTTAAGCTGACGCTGATCCGTGTTCTCTGGTTCTGCAGTTGTGTTCTGGACGAGATGGATTTCTCCGGGATGGATCTGGACGATGCTCTGAGGAAGTTCCAGGCTCAGATTAAAGTTCAGGGTGAAGCTCAGCGGGTGGAGCGGCTGGTGGAGGCCTTCAGGTACTGAACTCCGCTGCAGGTTTGATTCCCAGAGAGGATGCAGTGAAGGGGTCCCACCAAGATCTTATTTAGTAGCTAAAGCAGTATGTGAGATTTATAGAATGTCTGAAACCTTAATATGAAACCAAACGTACGTGAATTGCATGCTATTTCCAGTGAAATGTATCCCAGTATGCAAACACTGGACACCTTGCCAGCATAAATATCCCACAATGCAATGTAGTAACGACAGCGTTCATAACTAGGGTTGGGTACCAACACCTGGTGCTAATACGGCACCGGTGCCTTAACCACCAGTATCTACCGGACCAAATAATAAGGCGGATTTTGGTGCCTCATTTCAGTGCCACTGAAATGCCAGCGCTGCCCTCTGATGCTCTGAAATGGACGTTAGAGGGAACAGAAGCATTGCTGCACGTGATGTTAGTTAACACTACACTTGACAGCAGCTAACGTTAGCTTAGCGTTAGCTAGCAGCTGGATTAAACACAGTTAAAATGCTGACAGCTAACGTTAAACGGTGTGACTGTATTTCCCTGTAGAGGATTCCAACACCGAGACGTAACCGTCTGACTGCAGCTGCCGCTGTCTGAAAAACAACACAGGCGGTGCGTTCACTTGAAACTCGCCTCGCCAGCCTCGTGGTGCATTCAAAGTTATTGTAAAATACCCTTTTTCCATCCATGGTGGTTGTTTTTGTCTTTTAACAGGAATTTACTGGTGAAATAAGTTATTGTTATTATATTTTTAATAAATCATTTAATTTTGACCATATGGCCTTAGCAATAAACAAGCCGTTCTTTAATGTCGCCGACTGTTGTTTTCTGCTCCTTTTTTTCTTTTTAAATACATACATATCTTTTTTAAATCTTTTTAAAAGTATCGTTTTAGCACCGGTATCGGTAAACACCCAAACAATACCCAACCCATATATATCCCACAATGCAATGTAACAACAACGTTCATAACAGACAAACGGACAGAAACTAGGCAGCTCTGGAAGCGAGAAGAATTTACATTTCTACATTTAAAATCTATGATTTTGTCTCCTGCGACTGTTGGTCTAGTAAGATACCTTTTTCAGTAATGTAAGCGTTATCTGGTGATGTCGCTAGAGCCGAGGTCGGCAAGGGTTACTATGGTTACGCCTCTCCAAACCGGCAAGGAGGCTCTCAAGAAGTGACGTTGAAAATCACAGCTCAGAGCGTAGAAAAAGATACACACTGCTGTTTATTTACACAAAAGTACAGTATGAGATTTTGGACGCAACCACGCGTCCCAGAGAGGATCCGGTGAAGGTTTCTGATGTTTTCTCCGTTCTCTCTCTCTGCCTCTGCAGTCAGCGGTACTGTGTCTGTAACCCGGTGTTGATCCGGCAGTTTCAGAATCCAGACACCATCTTCATCCTGGCCTTCGCCATCATCCTCCTCAACACGGACATGTACAGCCCCAACGTCAAGCCAGAGAGGAAGATGAAGCTGGAGGACTTCATCAAGAACCTGAGGGGTCAGTCACTGCATCTTCTCTTGTAGTCACGCATTTCTGTTAAAGGTCCCAGGGCATGAACATTTCACTTTATGAGGTTTTTTAACATTAATATGCGTTCCCCCAGCCTGCCTATGGTCCCCCAGTGGCTAGAAATGGTGATAGGTGTAAACCGAGCCCTGGGTATTCTGCTCTGCCTTTGAGAAAATGAAAGCTCAGATGGGCCGATCAGGAATCTTCCCTTTATGATGTCATAAGGGGAAAGGTTACCTCCCCTTTCTCTGCTTTGCCCGCCCAGAGAATTTGGCCCGCCCATGAGAAAGAGAGAGACATCATGGCTTTCAAACAAGCAAAGTGGCAGTTGGTCAAGGCCACACCCCCACCCTCCACCTTGCCCCCCTCTCTCCTCCTCAGTAGCATTTAAAGCTACAGACACAGAAATGGGACATCCTAAGGAAAGCTCATTGTGGGACTGGCTCTAGTGGCTGGAATTCTGCACCAAGGCTGAATTTCGGGAAAGAGACTTCAGATACAGTATTAGGGGACCACTAAGGCCTATATAAAAGAGACTTCAGATACAGTATTAGAGACCACTAAGGCCTATATAAAAGAGACTTCAGATACAGTATTAGGGGACCACTAAGGCCTATATAAAAGCATCAAAAAAGCAGCATGTCATAGGACCTTTAACCAATGACAATGGTCTTGGTTGGTGCTGAGCTCCAGACGAGGTGACAGAGGCTCTGCTAAATAGTCTCAGGAAGGAACTTGTTTTGGTGGAACATTTGCACCCCGCTAAAGAAAACTCCTCATCCAATATTAAATGAAGTTAACTGTTGACACAATCCAGTAACGTGATACATGGTTAAACCTCATTGACTCTTATCAGTGGATCTCTGCGTGCACTTCGTCTACAGCCATCCCACCAATCAGTGCCAAAACCTCCCAGTTAGTGAGGAAATTATCTAACATATTCTTTATAAAACCTCCCAGTTAGAGAGAAAATTACCTAAACATATTCTTAGTAAATATTTACAATCATTCCCTGAATGAACCAAGCAGGCCTGTCTTGTTGAACCATCCACATATTCTACTAAACTTGACATTTTCAGCATATACGTAGCTCACTAGCTACAAGTTTGATGTTGTTTCCCGAAGAGAAAAGAGTTTGAGAACAGAAACACATGGAGAGAGGAAGGGGAGGGGCATTTAGAAATGAACTGTGGTTGAGTCTGCCCAGAAACAAATGTAGAAACAGGAGGCGGCGGGGAAAAAAACAGGAAAATAAGTAAAAGTCTAATGTACAAACTTTACGAGAGCAGACTGCATTGGGATTGGTATCCCGTGGGAGCGGGCGGTTTTTAACGTTGCTGCGACTAGGTAAAAATGTGAAATAAATAACTGATGTTATTATTATTATAATTATTATTATATCACGTTGCCCTGATTAGACTAGAATAACTATAGGCCTAATTAACATTTATATTAACTAATTATTGCACAACTTGCAGAACGGAATTCGCTACTTATCACTGACAGGTATGCAAATCTTTATTAGTAAGTAAAATAATGTGTGTCCCTCGGAAAGGGACAAGACTCAAAGTCAAAGGTCAATGTATTGACTATCAATCTAATGTTTGCCTAGTCTCGCTTTGCCAGACCTTCCTCCACAGTGCTGTGGAGGAAGGTGTGGTTAGTCCACACAGCATTCCTGGATGGGAAAAGAACGTGCTCTGGTTTATTGGCATTTCTTTAAACCAATCACAATCATCTTGGGCGGGGCTAAGATCTGCACCGAGCCGCTGTAAAATAGTCGTGCGAGAGAAAACTCAGATTGGACAGATAGTCTAGCTAGCTGTCTGGATTTACCCTGCAGAGATCTGAGGAGCAGTTAACCATAGTCCTCACAAATCCACCAGAGGTTAGAACGCCAACACAGAGACAGAGGAAGGGAAGCGTCAAGGATATAGACGAATGTTTGCCGTGCTGGCGGGACCCAAAACACACACTGTGGGAACGGCCGGTGATGGTCTGAGAAAAGAGACAAAAAATGATGGGAAAAAAACGTCAGAAAAAATTGTGAAAAATGTCAGATAAAGGCAATAAAAACTCCAGAAAGGTGACACAAACAATCAAAACAATTGTCTAAGTGTGTGTGTGTGTGTGTGTGTGTGTGTGTGTGTGTGTGTGTGTGTGTGTGTGTGTGTCTGTATGTCTGTATGTGTGTGTGTGTGTGTGTGTGTGTGTGTGTCTCTGTATGTGTGTGTGTATGTGTATGTGTGTGTGTATGTGTGTGTGTATGTGTGTGTGTGTGTGTGTGTGTGTGTATGTGTGTGTGTGTGTGTGTGTGTGTGTGTGTGTGTGTGTTTCCGTCAGGCGTTGATAACGGTCAGGACATCCCCAGAGATCTGCTGCTCGCCATCTACGGAAGGATCCAGAAATGGGAGCTGCGGACCAACGACGACCACGTGTCTCAGGTGCAGGCGGTGGAGAGGATGGTGGTCGGAAAGAAGCCGGTAAGACCCGCAAACATCTGGACACAGAGTGTGAAGTTACTGTGTGTCGGCAGGATGCAGCTGTGGAGACGGCAGTTAGGTTCAGGAAGACGATGGTAGTTTGAGTTAAAACACTTGTTTCCTGGGTGAAAGTATTAAAATATATTATTATATTAGCCTAGATTTTGCGAGATTTAGCGTAACTTTGCGTAGCTGCATCCCTTCTAGCCACAACAGTGGTGGAATGTAACTGAGTACATTTACTCCTGTACTGTACTTCAGTCCACATGTTGAGGTACCTGTACTTTACTTGAGTCTTTTCTTTTCATGCCACTTTCTACTTCTACTCCGCTACATTTCAGAGAGAAATATTCTACTTTTTACTTCGTGTGTGTGTGTGTGTGTGTGTGTGTGTGTGTGTGTGTGTGTGTGTGTGTGTGTGTGTGTGTGTGTGTGTGTGTGTGTGTGTGTGTGTGTGTGTGTGTGTGTGTGTGTGTTGCAGGTGCTGTCTCTGCCTCACCGCAGGTTGGTGTGCTGCTGTCAGCTGTTTGAGGTTCCTGATCCGAACCGAGGTCAGCGGAGCGGCGTCCACCAGAGAGAAGTCTTCCTGTTCAACGACCTGCTCATGGTAATCTATGCTTACTGCGTGTGCGTGTGCGTTTGTGCGTAATGTAAAGCACTGTAATCACTATGTATTCTAGTATTTATAACTGTCAGCAGCATATGGAAACAGGTATTCATGTCCTGATGAAAAAATTCTTTCTGTTCTTCTTCATTCCATGACGTTTTTATCTTGCCTCTGTTTCCTCGTCCTCAGGTGACGAAGATCTTCCAGAAGAAGAAGAGTTCAGTCACGTACAACTTCAGACAATCGTTTCCTCTGGTGGACATGCAGGTCCACACCTTCCAGAACACCTGTAAGCACCGCCAGCTCTCTGTTTCTCTGTCTCTCAATGTCAGGAAATCAATATTGCCAGAGCGTCAAGGATAATATAATTTAAAAATGAGATTATAATGAATACATGCATATAATTCATTGAGTAAACTGAAATATATGAATTTATGGAAGAAAAAAAATCATAGTGAAAAAAACTCTCTCTCTTGTCCATCTGCTCCTTCCATCTGTCTCAGCTTCTCTCCGTTTTATTTTTCATATCTATTTATTTTTTGCACCCGCTCAACTT
>CM042318.1:475000-497500 GCA_023566125.1 Zingel zingel
TAGTAGTAGGAGTAGTAGTAGTAGTAGTAGTGGGAGTAGTAGTAGTAGTAGGAGTAGGAGTATTAGTAGTAGTAGGAGTAGGAGTATTAGTAGTAGTAGTAGGAGTAGTAGTAGTAGGAGTAGTGGGAGTAGTAGTAGTAGGAGTAGTAGCAGTAGTGGGAGTAGCAGTAGTGGGAGTAGGAGTAGTAGGAGTAGTAGTAGTAGTAGGAGCATTAGTAGTAGTAGTAGTAGTAGTAGTAGTAGTAGTGGGAGTAGTAGTAGTAGTAGTAGTAGTAGGAGTAGTAGTAGTAGTAGTAGTGGGAGTAGTAGTAGTAGTAGTAGTAGGAGTAGTAGTAGTAGTAGTAGTAGGAGTAGTAGTAGTAGTAGTAGTGGGAGTAGTAGTAGTAGTAGTAGTAGTAGTAGTAGGAGTAGTAGTAGTGGGAGTAGTAGTAGTAGTGGGAGTATTAGTAGTAGTAGTAGTAGTAGTAGTAGTAGTGGGAGTATTAGTAGTAGTAGTAGTAGTGGGAGTATTAGTAGTATTAGTAGTAGTAGTAGTAGTGGGAGTATTAGTAGTATTAGTAGTAGTAGTAGTGGGAGTATTAGTAGTAGTAGGAGTAGTAGTAGTGGGAGTATATGTAGTAGTAGTAGGAGTAGTAGTAGTGGGAGTAGTAGTAGTTGTGGGAGTATTAGTAGTAGTAGTAGTGGGAGTATTAGTAGTAGTAGTAGTAGTAATAGTAGTGGGAGTAGTAGGAGTAGTAGGAGTATTAGTAGTGGGAGTAGTAGTAGTAGTAGGAGTATTAGTAGTAGTAGTAGTGGTAGTAGTGGGAGTAGTAGTAGTAGGAGTAGTAGTAGTAGGAGTATTAGTAGTAGTAGTAGTGGGAGTAGTAGTAGTAGTAGGAGTATTAGTAGTAGGAGTAGTAGTAGTAGTAGGAGTAGTAGGAGTATTAGTAGTAGTAGTAGTAGTGGGAGTAGTAGGAGTATTAGTAGTAGTAGTAGTAGTAGGAGTAGTAGTAGTAGTAGTGGGAGTAGTAGTAGTAGGAGTAGTAGTAGTAGTAGTAGTGGGAGTATTAGTAGTAGTAGTAGTAGTAGTAGGAGTATTAGTAGTAGGAGTAGTGGGAGTAGTAGGAGTAGGAGTAGTAGTAGTGGGAGTAGTAGTAGTAGTGGGAGTAGTAGTAGTAGTGGGAGTATTAGTAGTAGTAGTTGTAGTAGTGGGAGTAGTAGTAGTAGTAGTGGGAGTATTAGTAGTAGTAGTAGTAGTAGTAGTAGTAGTGGGAGTAGTAGTAGTAGTAGGAATAGTAGTAGTGGGAGTATTAGTAGTAGTAGTAGTAGTAGTGGGAGTATTAGTAGTAGTAGTATTAGTAGTGGGAGTATTAGTAGTAGTAGTAGTAGGAGTAGTAGTAGTGGGAGTATTAGTAGTAGTAGGAGTAGTAGTAGTGGGAGTAGTAGTAGTAGTGGGAGTATTAGTAGTAGTAGTAGTAGTAGTAGTAGTGGGAGTATTAGTAGTAGTAGTAGTAGTGGGAGTATTAGTA
Source organism: Zingel zingel (assembly GCA_023566125.1). NCBI lineage: Eukaryota > Metazoa > Chordata > Actinopteri > Perciformes > Percidae > Zingel > Zingel zingel. The sequence goes on from CM042318.1 coordinate 476,509, forward strand.
GTATTAGTAGTAGTAGTAGTGGGAGTATTAGTAGTAGTAGGAGTAGTAGTAGTGGGAGTATATGTAGTAGTAGTAGGAGTAGTAGTAGTGGGAGTAGTAGTAGTTGTGGGAGTATTAGTAGTAGTAGTAGTAGTAGTAGTGGGAGTATTAGTAGTAGTAGTAGTAGTAATAGTAGTGGGAGTAGTAGGAGTAGTAGGAGTATTAGTAGTGGGAGTAGTAGTAGTAGTAGGAGTATTAGTAGTAGTAGTAGTGGTAGTAGTAGTAGTGGTAGTAGTAGTAGTAGGAGTAGTAGTAGTAGGAGTATTAGTAGTAGTAGTAGTGGGAGTAGTAGTAGTAGTAGGAGTATTAGTAGTAGTAGTAGTAGTAGTAGTGGGAGTAGTAGTAGTGGGAGTAGTAGGAGTATTAGTAGTAGTAGTAGTAGTAGTAGTGGGAGTAGTAGTAGTGGGAGTAGTAGTAGTAGGAGTAGTAGTAGTAGTAGTGGGAGTATTAGTAGTAGTAGTAGTAGTAGTAGTAGTAGTAGGAGTATTAGTAGTAGGAGTAGTGGGAGTAGTAGGAGTAGGAGTATTAGTAGTAGTAGTAGTAGTAGTGGGAGTAGTAGGAGTAGTAGTAGGAGTATTAGTAGTAGTAGTAGTGGGAGTAGTAGTAGTAGTAGTAGGATTAGTAGTAGTAGTAGTAGGAGTAGTAGTAGTAGGAGTAGTGGGAGTAGTAGTAGTAGGAGTATTAGTAGTAGTAGTAGTAGTAGTAGTGGGAGTAGTAGGAGTAGTAGTAGGAGTATTAGTAGTAGTAGTAGTGGGAGTAGTAGTAGTAGTAGTAGTGGGAGTATTAGTAGTAGGAGTAGTGGGAGTAGTAGTAGTAGGAGTATTAGTAGTAGTAGTAGTAGTAGTGGGAGTAGTAGGAGTAGTAGTAGGAGTATTAGTAGTACTAGTAGTGGGAGTAGTAGTAGTAGTAGTAGTAGGAGTATTAGTAGTAGTAGTAGTAGTAGTAGTAGTAGGAGTAGGAGTAGTGGGAGTAGTAGGAGTAGTAGTAGTAGTAGTAGTGGGAGTAGTAGTAGTAGTAGTAGTAGTGGGAGTAGTAGTAGTAGGAGTAGTAGTAGGAGTAGTAGGAGTAGTGGGAGTAGTAGTAGTAGGAGTAGTGGGAGTAGTAGTAGTAGGAGTAGTAGTAGTAGTAGTAGTAGTAGGAGTAGTAGTAGTAGTAGTAGTGGGAGTAGTAGTAGTAGTAGGAGTAGGAGTATTAGTAGTAGTAGGAGTAGGAGTATTAGTAGTAGTAGTAGGAGTAGTAGTAGTAGGAGTAGTGGAGTAGTAGTAGTAGGAGTAGTAGCAGTAGTGGGAGTAGCAGTAGTGGGAGTAGGAGTAGTAGGAGTAGTAGTAGTAGTAGGAGTATTAGTAGTAGTAGTAGTAGTAGTAGTAGTAGTAGTGGGAGTAGTAGTAGTAGTAGTAGTAGTAGGAGTAGTAGTAGTAGTAGTAGTAGTGGGAGTAGTAGTAGTAGTAGTAGTAGGAGTAGTAGTAGTAGTAGTAGTAGGAGTAGTAGTAGTAGTAGTAGTGGGAGTAGTAGTAGGAGTATTAGTAGTAGTAGGAGTAGTAGTAGTAGTAGTAGTAGTAGGAGTAGTAGTAGTAGTAGTAGTAGGAGTAGTAGTAGTAGTAGTAGTGGGAGTAGTAGTAGTAGTAGTAGTGGGAGTAGTAGTAGTAGTAGGAGTATTAGTAGTAGTAGTAGTAGTAGTAGTAGTAGTAGGAGTAGTAGTAGTAGGAGTAGTGGGAGTAGTAGTAGTAGGAGTAGTAGCAGTAGTGGGAGTAGTAGTAGCAGTAGTGGGAGTAGGAGTAGTAGGAGTAGTAGTAGTACTACTACTAGTAGTAGTAGGAAACTACAATAGCAGCTTCAGTATCCGTGCTGGCGGTAAAGTAAAGAAGTGGTAGTATAGTAGTAGCGTTATGGCCCGTCTATAACCAGTAACCATAACCATGTGAGCATCCACACTGCTGAACGATAACGTTCTGCAAACAGCAGCATCAATAACACATGATACAACTGATAATAACATGTTAATAACCCGATACAGCTGATAATAACATGATAACATGATAACATGATTGTAAATGATAATAACATGATTATAACATGATCATAACATATACAGCTGATAATAACATGATTATAACATGATAATAACATGATACAACTGATGATAACATGATAATAACATGATACAGCAGAAGATTACATGAATGTGTAGGAATATCCAACATATTCATGAACTCAGGCACATTTTATGTTTCAAATATTTTTATTATGAAGCTTCATCTCAAAATATGAAGTTATAAAGTTATAACGGTGCTTCTTTTTCATACAAACAAAATAACAAACAGGACAGGATTAATTAATTCAGCAGAGGCAGGAATATGTACAGTGTCTTGCAAAAGTATTCACCCCCCTTGGCTTTTTACCTATTTTGTTACATTACAGCCTTTAGTTCACTGTTTTTTTAATCTGAATTTTATGTGATGGAACACAATAGTCTAAGTTGGTGACGTGAAATGAGAAAAATATATACATAAAACAATTTTTTAGAAATAAAAAACTGAAAATTGGCATGTGCGTATGTATTCACCCCCTTTGTTATGAAGCCCATAAAAAGCTCTGGTGCAACCAATTACCTTCAGAAGTCACATAATTAGTGAAATAATGTCCACCTGTGTGCACTCTAAGTATCACAAGATCTGTCATTACATATACACACCTTTTTTGAAAGGCCCCAGAGGCTGCAACACCTGAGCAAGAGGCACCACTAACCAAACACTGTCATGAAGACCAAGGAACTCGCCAAACAAGTAAGGGACAATGTTGTTGAGAAGTACAAGTCAGGGTTAGGTTATACAAAAATATCCAAATCTTTGATGATCCTCAGGAGCACCATTAAATCTATCATAACCAAATGGAAAGAACATGGCAAAACTTACGGACCGGGCAAGGAGGGCATTAATCAGAGAGGCAACCCAGAGACCTGAGGTAACCCTGGAGGAGCTGCAGAGTTCCACAGCAGAGATGGGAGTATCTGTACATAGGACGACAATAAGCTGTACGCTCCATAGAGTTGGGCTTTATGGCAGAGTAGCCAGAAGAAACCATTACTTTCAGCAAAAAACTAAATGGCACATTTTGAGTTTGCGAAAAGGCATGTGGGAGACTCCCAAAATGTATGGAGGGAGGTGCTCTGGTCTGATGAGACTACAGTTGAACTTTTTGGCCATCAAAGAAAACGCTATGTTTGGTGCAAACCCAACACATCACATCAGCCAAAGAGCACCATCCCCACAGTGAAACATGGTGGTGGCAGCATCATGCTGTGGGATGGGGTCAGCAGCCGGGACTGGGAAACTGGTCAGAGTTGAGGGAAAGATGGATGGTGTCAAATACAGGGATATTCTTCAGCTAAACCTGTACCACTCTGTGCGTGATTTGAGGCTAGGACGGAGGTTCACCTTCCAGCAGGACAATGACCCCAAACACACCGCTAAAGCAACACTTGAGTGGTTTAAGGGGAAACATGTAAATGTGTTGGAATGGCCTAGTCAATCCAATAGAAAATCTGTGGTCGGACTTAAAGATTGCTGTTCTCAAGCGCAAACCATCCAACTTGAAGGAGCTGGAGCAGTTTTGCAAGGAGGACTGGGCAAAGATCCCAGTGGTGAGATGTGGCAAGCTCATCGAGACTTCTCCAAAGCCACTTGGAGCTGTGATTGCCGCAAAAGGTGGCTCTACAAAGTATTGACTTTAGGGGGGTGAATTGACTTTTTCTGTTATTTTGTCCTATTTGTTGTTTGCTTCACAATAATAATAAAAAAAAAAAAACATCTTCAAAGTTGTGGGCATGTTCTGTAAATTAAATGATGCAAATCCTCAATCCTCTGGTGATGATAGCCGCTGTTTGACCATCTCTCCTCCCTGCAGCCGAGCTGGAGAAGCAGAAAGGTGTGATGCGTCCAGGTGTGTTGGCGGGGGGAGGACCCGGAGGCGGGGGGACGCCAGGCTCCAACGTCTGCGCCATGACGGGCGAGGTGGTGAACGGCACTCTGGGTAGGCCGAGCCTAGACGACACGTACGCCTCGGTGGACGGACTCAAACGCACGGCGCTCAGCTCGTCACTGAGAGACCTCTCAGAAACAGGTAAACTGGTGGGGGGGCTTCAGGGGGTGGGGGATTCCAACCAGGGTACTCGGTACCAGGGGGTACCTCTGCAGGTACCAGGGGGTACCAGGAGGTACTTCTGCAGGTACCAGGGGGTACGTGGGGAGATCTAATTAGGGAGACTAAATTGAAAGTTAGAAATTATGATTTTATTTGAGCAATGATTAGCTAGAAGTTATGGACAGTTTAAATAGCTAATAGTTTAAATATTATCTAACGGCTGCAATAGTTAACTATAAGTACTGACTTAAAGCTAAAATAGTTAGCTACCACCTGAAAGAGTTAGCTAAAGGTTAGGGGTTAGGTTTGGGTTCAAACGAGGGGCACAGGCACAAGGGGACCACTGGTGTGGATAAAACAGTTAAAAACCTCCTTAAAAAAAGGTCTGGTTATATATAAAGCTGTTTGAAAGAAAGCCAGCTGTTGAAAGCAGGTTAAAGGTTAGGATAGTTAGATGAAGGGCTACAGGACTGTTTCAACACTGTTTAGTTTGTGAGACGTGACGAGATTCTCTGACTCCCTGACTCAGAGCAAACCTGCGTCTGTTATGCAACTGATGAAATGTGATGAAATGTGAACTAATACCGTTAGACGGTGGTCTGTCTCCCCCTGCTGGACAGCTGCAGGAACATACAACACACGGAATATAACATTACTACTTACCAAGACGCAGATACTAATAACAAGATGATATCATATCAACACTGGTGCACATCATGTTATGTTCGTGTGTGTGTGTGTGTGTGTGTGTGTGTGTGTGTGTGTGTGTGTGTGTGTGTGTGTGTGTGTGTGTGTGTGTGTTTGTGAGAGTGTGAGTGTGTGTGTGTGTGTGTTTGACTAAGTGTGTGTGTGTGAGTTTGTGTGTGTGTGTGTGTGTGTGTGTGTGTGTGTGTGTGTGTGAGTGTGTGTGTGTGTGTGTGTGTGTGTGTGTGTGTTCTCGTTTAACTGTATTCGTGGGGTCCAAAAACCGGGAGTCCAGTATACTTGTGGGGTCCGACCAGCTTTGTGGGGCCCAAAATGCTGGAGCCCACAAGGTTAAAGGTCTGTTTGAGGGTTAAGACTTGGTTTTAGGATTAGGGTTAGAATTAGGTTATGGTTAGGGTGAGGGTAAGGGTTAAGGTTAGGCATCTAGTGGTGATGGTTAAGGTTAGGGTAAGGGGCTAGGGAATGCATTATGTCAGTGATGGGTCCCCATAAAGATAGTGAAACAATCGTGTGTGTGTGTGTGTGTGTGTGTGTGTGTGTGTGAGTGTGTGAGTGTGTGTGTGTGTGTGTGTGTGTGTGTGTGTGTGTGTGTTTGTGTGTGTGTTTGTGTGTGAGTTTGTGTGTGTGTGTGTGTGTGTGTGTGTGTGTGTGTGTGTGTGTGTGTGATAAGGATCTGAACTCAGGACGGAGTTAGCCTAGCTTAGCATAAAGACAGTTTGTTGTTTGTTTCATCGGTACGACAACAGAAATGTAAAAACGGTGTTTTTGGTTTTACGGGATTAAAACTCTGCCTCATTCTGATTGGGTGACAGGGAAGCGGGGTCGTAGGAACAGTGTCGGGTCATTGGACAGTACCATTGAAGTAAGTTTGCCGGGGGCGGGGCCTAAAGCATGATGCATGCTGGGACCTCCCTGCACGCCGCCGCAGCATGTTTGTCTCATGATGTTCGTCTGAAGAACCAAATCAAACAGTGATGTTGCAGTTATTAGGCTACGTTCACACCACAAGTCTTAATGCTTAATTTGGATTTTTTTGCTCAGATCTGATTTGTTGTTTGTCTGATCACATGACCTTTTAAAATGTGGCCTATATCAGATTCCAGTGTGAACTGACCCGCATGATCAAAAGACCAATACCAATGACATCAGACGCAGCACGCTGCTGCACTAAAGTTAGGGAGGTTATGGAGGAAGTCAGCATTTTATTTCAACATGTTTGTGTAATGGCAGCCGTAACATTAATGAGCATACACTAATGAGGTCTAACCCCTCCCTCTCCCTCCATTGACTTGCTCCATCACTGGTCTCCATGTTGTAGGTCTAGTCAAGTTTTTAATGTTACTGTCTGTGTCCAGGACTAACTCCTGCTGGCACATAATTGGGACAAATGTGGATGTAGATTGACGTAAAAGTCTCATCAAGTCCTGATTTGATGTTCACACTGCGGCCGCATTGAAAAAAATCAGACCTGGGTTTGATTAAGGAACACATATGGAAGTGGTCTACATCTGATTTGAGTGTTCACACTACTTCTGACCTGGTCACTTGACCCCAAAAAGAAATCCGATTTGGGCCACTTTTGCCTGCAGTCTGGACGTAGCCTTTGTGTCGTAAGCACCGGGACATCCCTTCCCTCATTCTTCTTCTCCTGTCCTGAAATCTGCTCATTTAACTCATCGACAACAAGTCACACAGTTCACTGCAGAGACGAGTTCAGGATGTTCATCTTTCAAGCAGTTCAGTTCGTTGAATTTCACACCTGTAGTTGCTTTGCTTTGGTTCTGAATCAGTTGAGTTTGTAAACTTGTTTCGGTTTGGTTTGGTTTCACAACTTGAAAAATCCAAGCGTACCAAAATGTGTCATTACAAATCACGCTAGAACATTCCCTCCTCTTATTGGTCGGATGTGTCTGGGGGGCGGGAGCAAGAAAGTAAATACAGGAAGAAGCTCCTGTGTCCTGGACGTCTCCATGGTCAAACCAGCTCATTTCGTTTAAATAATCAGACATTGTTTGGTGAGTGACATTACTACGTCTGCTCTGCTCACGAGACTTCGCTCTGCTCTCCCAGTCTGTCTGTCTTCAACTTTAGAGACGGCTGGTTTGACCACGGAGATGTGAGGTACAGGCGGCGAGCTTGACTGCAGTCTGTTTCTGACAGAGAAACATTGAAGCTGCTTCAGTTTGCTGCTCTGCCGCATCATAGACTGCTGAACACACCTGACTACAGGAGACATCAGCTCAGACTGGTGGACACACCTGACTACAGGAGACATCAGCTCAGACTGCTGAACACACCTGACTACAGGAGACATCAGCTCAGACTGCTGAACACACCTGACTACAGGAGACATCAGCTCAGACTGGAGGACACACCTGACTACAGGAGACACCAGCTCAGACTGGAGGACACACCTGACTACAGGAGACATCAGCTCAGACTGGAGGACACACCTGACTACAGGAGACATCAGCTCAGACTGCTGAACACACCTGACTACAGGAGACATCAGCTCAGACTGGTGGACACACCTGACTACAGGAGACATCAGCTCAGACTGGAGGACACACCTGACTACAGGAGACATCAGCTCAGACTGGTGGACACACCTGACTACAGGAGACATCAGCTCAGACTGGAGGACACACCTGACTACAGGAGACATCAGCTCAGACTGGTGGACACACCTGACTACAGGAGACACCAGCTCAGACTGCTGAACACACCTGACTACAGGAGACATCAGCTCAGACTGGAGGACACACCTGACTACAGGAGACATCAGCTCAGACTGGTGGACACACCTGACTACAGGAGACATCAGCTCAGACTGCTGAACACACCTGACTACAGGAGACATCAGCTCAGACTGGTGGACACACCTGACTACAGGAGACATCAGCTCAGACTGGAGGACACACCTGACTACAGGAGACACTAGCTCAGACTGGAGGACACACCTGACTACAGGAGACACTAGCTCAGACTGGAGGACACACCTGACTACAGGAGACACCAGCTCAGACTGCTGAACACACCTGACTACAGGAGACATCAGCTCAGACTGGAGGACACACCTGACTACAGGAGACATCAGCTCAGACTGGTGGACACACCTGACTACAGGAGACACCAGCTCAGACTGCTGAACACACCTGACTACAGGAGACATCAGCTCAGACTGGAGGACACACCTGACTACAGGAGACATCAGCTCAGACTGGTGGACACACCTGACTACAGGAGACATCAGCTCAGACTGCTGAACACACCTGACTACAGGAGACATCAGCTCAGACTGGTGGACACACCTGACTACAGGAGACATCAGCTCAGACTGGAGGACACACCTGACTACAGGAGACACTAGCTCAGACTGGAGGACACACCTGACTACAGGAGACACTAGCTCAGACTGGAGGACACACCTGACTACAGGAGACACCAGCTCAGACTGGAGGACACACCTGACTACAGGAGACACCAGCTCAGACTGGAGGACACACCTGACTACAGGAGACACCAGCTCAGACTGGAGGACACACCTGACTACAGGAGACATCAGCTCAGACTGGTGGACACACCTGACTACAGGAGACACCAGCTCAGACTGCTGAACACACCTGACTACAGGAGACATCAGCTCAGACTGGAGGACACACCTGACTACAGGAGACATCAGCTCAGACTGGTGGACACACCTGACTACAGGAGACATCAGCTCAGACTGCTGAACACACCTGACTACAGGAGACATCAGCTCAGACTGGTGGACACACCTGACTACAGGAGACATCAGCTCAGACTGGAGGACACACCTGACTACAGGAGACACTAGCTCAGACTGGAGGACACACCTGACTACAGGAGACACTAGCTCAGACTGGAGGACACACCTGACTACAGGAGACACCAGCTCAGACTGCTGAACACACCTGACTACAGGAGACATCAGCTCAGACTGGAGGACACACCTGACTACAGGAGACATCAGCTCAGACTGGTGGACACACCTGACTACAGGAGACACCAGCTCAGACTGCTGAACACACCTGACTACAGGAGACATCAGCTCAGACTGGAGGACACACCTGACTACAGGAGACATCAGCTCAGACTGGTGGACACACCTGACTACAGGAGACATCAGCTCAGACTGCTGAACACACCTGACTACAGGAGACATCAGCTCAGACTGGTGGACACACCTGACTACAGGAGACATCAGCTCAGACTGGAGGACACACCTGACTACAGGAGACACTAGCTCAGACTGGAGGACACACCTGACTACAGGAGACACTAGCTCAGACTGGAGGACACACCTGACTACAGGAGACACCAGCTCAGACTGGAGGACACACCTGACTACAGGAGACATCAGCTCAGACTGGAGGACACACCTGACTACAGGAGACACTAGCTCAGACTGGAGGACACACCTGACTACAGGAGACATCAGCTCAGACTGCTGAACACACCTGACTACAGGAGACATCAGCTCAGACTGCTGAACACACCTGACTACAGGAGACATCAGCTCAGACTGGTGGACACACCTGACTACAGGAGACATCAGCTCAGACTGGTGGACACACCTGACTACAGGAGACATCAGCTCAGACTGGAGGAGTTTATATAGTTGGTGCGGTTCGAGGTCGGATCACGTTCTCTCCAGACTTGGATTGAGGTCTCCGTATGCTTGGTGCAGTGTGATTGCTGCGTTCTCACAGCTGCCCAAATGAACCGGCGGAGCAAACCAACTCTAGTCAGATTCAACCGAACTAAACAAGGCAGGTGTGAAAGTTCAGTTTACTTTGTTCAGTTCAGTTTACTAAATGGCAGCGCCTGTTTCTGGTTTCACCGCACATCCTCCATCTTTATATACAGTCTGTGGTGGGCACTCACTGATGGTCTGGTTCTCCTCCTCCTCCTCTCTCTGTTCTCCTCCTCCTCTCAGGGTTCGATCATTAGCAGCCCTCGGCCTCACCAGCAGCAGCTCCCCCTGCTGGCTGCAGCGCTGTCCTACAGCCCCATGATGGTCCCCTCGTCTCCAGCAGCCTACCGGCCTCACCGCCCTACTCAGAGCCCCGGTACAGGGGTGGGGGGTGGGCCGGGGCTCTGTCACACCCAGGGGGGGGTCGCCACCTCCCCGCTCGTGAGCGGGGGAGGGGCTGGGGGAGGAGGAGGGATGGCAGGTGGGGGGGGCCCGACTGGCGGCGGCCTGCTGGGGAACTTCTTCGGCAGCCGCCGTGGCAAAGTTCCTGGTCCTCTGACGATGACGTCACCGACTCCACAGGGTCCGCCGAGTCCCCTGATGATCTCATCGCCCCCCCACTACCCCGCACCCGCCCCTCCCATCCCCCACCCCTCCTCCCCTTCCCCATGCCCCTCCCCTTCGCCAAACCTCGCCCAGTCGGACTTGGGAGGGCCGTCCAAGCTCCAGGCTCTGCACGCTCAGTATTGCCACGGCAACAGTGGAGGAGGCGGAGTCAGTGTTACTGGGCACCAGCAGCAGCAGACGCCGCCCCCCCCCTACCACCACCACCACCGCTACCACGTGCAGAGCATCCCGCAGCACCATGCCGCCCTGGCGCACAGGTTCTCAGCGCCGTCTCGCCGGCAGGGCCCGTCCAGCTGCCCCGCCTCGCAGAGGATGCAACACGGCGCCGGGCAGCAGCCACGCTACAACCTGGGCTTCATCACGCCACCGCCGCTGTCCCCGCACTCCCCCGTCACCCCCACTACTCCGCACGGACTCTACCACTCGCACCCCGCGGCGAGCCGGCCGGGTGGAGGCGGCAAGCTGCCGCTGACCATCTCGCACTCGCAGCCACACCCGCACGCTCACACACACTCTCACAACCACGGCGTGCACACACACTCCCCTCTCAGCCCCTCCCCCTCCGCCTCCCCCTCCACCCACTTCATCTTCTCCACGCCGCCTCCACAGACACCCTCGGCGCGCCTCGTCACGCAGACGCCTCCGCAGCCCTACGCGCCGCAGTACCCGCTGATCTCCTCCATCCCTCCCCCGCCCCCCCACTCCCCGCTGCCTCCGCCGTCCAGCGCCGCGGCCTCCCTGCATCCGGGGGCCGTGGGAGGCCAAGGGGGCAAATCCAAACCCGTCAGCCGGATCAGCACGGTCGTGTGAGGAGGCAGAAGCCAAGGACGGCGGTCCGCCACCTGGCAGTGAGCCACCGGGGGGCGACTGCGAGGAGGAGGAGGAGAGGAGGAGGAGGAAGGCTCACGCAGGTGAATCAAAATGGCCGCTTAGTGAAGAAGAGGGCGCTGAGAGCGGGGAAGAGGAAACTACTCAGTCTGTGTTATTTCCACATCCACTTCCCCCGCAGGTAGAGACGCTCTCACCCTCAGAGACCGAGCGACCAGCAACAAGAACGCAACCGACCGAAGCTGAAGGAACTCCAAACACCGTCTCGGTGAGAACCTCCTCCATCTTCCCCTGAGCAGCGGCCTGCGTCTCCGGAGGACATGTTTGTAGTTCTGTCCTGACTGGAAGTGTTTGTGTCTAATTGTGAGTCTGACTTGGTGGACAGACGGTTCAGGGACCAGACGTGAAGGGAACAGTGCCTGTGACTTCAACATGAGGGTTAGCTAGCGCTCGATGCCGTACGGGATCATTTGATGGGACAGTTTAGGTTTTTAGGAAGTCTGAGAACACAACGAGTCCTTTTACTATATTCCAAAAATAGTCTTGCACCACTTTGTTTTCCGCACAAAAAGCACTTGTACCATAGTTTTGGCTGCTGAGCCCTGCGGCGTCACGGCACGTCGGTTAGCGTTGATATGGTGCAGTTTCTGTGTCTTAGACAGGCATGCATGACCTGTGCAATAGCTAGCGAGTGTCGGTGTGTCTTTAAAACTTGATATGCAGGGGGAGGGGGGGGGGGGGGTGTGTTGTGATTTAAAGCCCCAATCCAGCATTTATTTGACCATAAAAAGTGCATTAGTGAAGGTTACCGAAGACTTTACTTTCTACAATAAACTTTTTTTAAAACTTTAAATAAGCCATCGTAACAAATACTATACAGGTGTCTTTGTACCTTTTGTGTTTTGACTAAAAGCCTTTAGTGTTTGTGGATTACAGGGTTTCAGCAGGGGGTGCTACAGCCTTGTTTCAGATTGGGACTTTAAAATGAGAATGGTTGACATTTGACACTGAATTTTCCGAACAACATATTCTTTTATTATTATTATTTGAGTGAGTTCTCCCTTGCAAGTGTCCCAGCATATTTAAAAGTAAAAGCCTGAATTTCTGAGAAATTATAATATATGTCAACTTGTATTTCATGCTCCGTATTGTATGCGTCCCTCTGTGTTGCCGGGAGATTACGCTGAAAGGTGCCAAACAGGGTGTAGTCTGGGAAATAGAGTCTATTGGTTCATGGGCTCGTCTGCCTTTGATAAAGCCGGGGAACTGAAAAAAAAAGTCCTAAAAAGAGTTATTTCAGGTCACATTAAACAAGATCTGCCTATAATGTAACTTATAATCCCTGGAAATGTTTAATGAACTGGGTGGGAAATGTAAAAGGTTATATATTAAGTCTAGAAAATCTAAATTGTGCAAACAAAAGTTCCATAACTACGTGGATCATGTGTATAATAAACAACACCCTCTCTCCTCAGACGCTCGATTCAGAACACGGGTCACTGTTTTAACCCTTGTGTTGTCGTCCATTCAACCATGCACTTGCCGGTTGAAAACTGAAAATCAACACTTTTCCTGATGTTTTAAGCCCCTGACACACTAACCCGATGGCCGACCGTTGGCAGAAAAGCCAGTCGGACTGATCAGTCAGCTCCCCGAGGCCCAAAAAGTGCCTCTGAACACACCGAAGCAACGCCGACTTGAGTGTACGTTCTGCGCGTGCACGAGACGTAATACGTCTCCATAACAGCAGGCGGCGCTAATCTGTATTGTTGCCCAATAAATGAAAACCTGCAGCTGATTGGACAAACGCGTCACGTGGGTCTGGTTTCTCCGAAAGTTCAAAGCCAGACTGTCATGGCGGCTCGTTCAGAATACAATCTCATATTGGACTAAAATAATTCACCGAAACGTGTTTCTGAAAACATTTTAAGAGAGAAATAGGCCGTGCAGTTGCTGAATCTGTCTTCATTTCAGATCAACAAAGGTCAGTTTAAAAGATTTTCATCAGATTTTGAGAGACTCTAGTAGGGCTGCACAGTTATGGCCAAAATGATAATCACGATTATTTTGATCAATATATTGATCACGATTAATTATCACGATTATTTGTTGATTTTAACCAAAACAAATTTTATTGTCACATAGGCTAATTATAACTGCTTGCACATCCATATTGTGCTACATTCCTCCTTTGTTGAAGGATACTATGAAGGAGCCATTTCAGCTGTTATGCGACCGCTTTCCAAACATACGCGTTTGCCGTGAAAAGATACAGGCAACGCAATTTTCTGTTCACGTTAGCGGCGCATGTTAAAATCCAGTGCCAATAGGGCACCGGTGCCCAGTATCTACCGGACGAAATAGCAACGCGGATTACAGTGCCACTTAAATGTCTGCGTTGCTCTGATGCTCCAAAACAGAAGTTAGAGGCAACAGAAACATCGCTGCATGTCACGCTAGTAAACACTAATAACACGTTACACAGCAGCTAACGTTAGCCTACCATTAGCTACAGTAGTAAACACTAATAACACGTTACACAGCAGCTAACATTAGCCTACCGTTAGCTACAGTAGTAACTGGATTAAACATGGCTAAAATGCTGACAGCTAAACGGTGTAGTGTGACTGTATTTCACTGTAGAGGATTCCAACAGCGGGACGTACAAGAGTCTGCCGCTAAAGCTACGACCTAACAGACTCAAACTAGCTCTGGTCACTGCTGTTGTCTGAAAATAACACCGACGGGACTAAATGTTGTGTTTACTGGTAACTGGTAAACCTTGTGACGACTTATGACCGACTGCTATCTGTTGTGGAATTTTCCTCACGTTACTCTGTCCTCTGTGACCGTCTACATCTAAACTAAGCTGCGCAGTGCAGGGAACAACTCTGATTGGCTCATGGAGGCACGTGATCAGAGAGTGGCTTACGGAGCTTTGATACGGAGCGTTCTATGAACTGAATGAAGCATTTTAAATATTGCTCCATCACGTGAATTTGATCGTGGGAAGCCAACATCGTGATCGTGATTAAAATTTGATTAATTGTGCAGCCCTAGACTCTAGTCACGCTCATCCCGCTCGTCATTTCCGGGTTAGCACTCCACCAATCAGATTGGTCATTGAGTCTGACTTCCCGCCCTCCGACCCTGCAAGTCAGATCAGCCCAAATGAAGGCCAACGGCTCCTCCGACGGACGATGGCACGGAACACACCAAACAGACTCTCACTGACCTCGCCAGACTGTCCGACGGCCGATTATCGGGTTGGTGTGTCAGAGCCTTTAGACCTTTTTGGCTTTTTTAAATGTTTTTGGTGCTTTTTTGACAAATGCTTCTTTTCACTACCATGTATAAACACCACTAACCACCACTAGTTTTACACTTATTTTTGGAATTCATGGTCAATAAACCTCATTTATAAAAAATTATACCTAATTCTTGAGTTATAAAAGCAGAAATTATGAATTATTTAGACTAATAAAGGAAGGATAATCACAGAGGGGTATATGTCAACATTCAGTCAGGATACTGTTTAGAAACTCTTTTTTTTTTTTTTCAAAAGCTAAAAAATGAAATAAAACACCCTAAAATTCAATGAAAGTGGAGTTCCGATATTTTGTTGTACTTGCGAAGCCGTTGTGTGGAATCATCCGTGTTGTTTTTGGGTAATCAAAATGAGGTAGTTAAAAAGAAACCCATATTTCTTATATAGAAATGTTGAAAACAGGTCAACTTAGACCCGAAGACAACACAAGGGTTAACAATGTCGTTAACGTGAAACGGACCCAGTATGGTTAGTGTTAGACACTAAAACTACTGAGTTAAAGGACAATTCCGGCGCAAAATGAACCTAGGGGTTAATAACATGTGCACCGAGTCAACCATTCTCTGGGAAATGTTTTCATGCTAATCGAATGCGTCTCAAAACAGTGATTAGCTGCTAACACTAGCTTTAGGGCCACAGGGTAAATCACTATTTTATACCACTAACAAGGCTCAAAATAGCACCACACTTCCACGGTAGAATAATGAGGGTCCCTAAATGTCAACAGAAGCATTGAGAACTTTGTAAGTGTACAGACAGTTTATTACAAAGATAGATTATAAAGACAGTAGCATTCACGTGTACAGACGTACACCAGTAACCAGTAACCTAGCTCAAGCACGGCGTTTGTGGCTAGAGACACATTTGATTAGCATGACATGTCCCAGAGAACAGTCGACTTGGTACACATATGTTATTAACCCCTAGGTTCATTTTGTGCCGGAATTGGGTTCAAATCAGACGTTACTTCACATCCTGAAGGTTACCACGTGATGCAAAAGGTGACGTAGCTCTGTTCCCTAAAGTTAAAAAAAACCTCTCTGTTTCCTTTTCATTTCTAATGGGATATGACCCTCGTTCTCCCATGTTTGGCTAATTAAAAACATTAAAGTTAATTTCCCTCCCAGTCCAAACTGTGTTATTGCAACACATTCTCACTCCCATCTCGTAAAATACGGACGCTTGGTCAGGTGTCGTTGTTATTGACGCTAAAAGTCTCCTTTAGCGTCATATAACGTGCTTTAACTAAACGCTCGCAGGAACAGGATGGTTGGGTTTAGGAAAAGCTTACGTTTCCATGACACACGGCAATAACAGGATGGTTAAAGATACACGCGGGACACGATACCCGGTCTCCTGTGTTGTTTGACCCATCCACCCCCCCCAACCAACCTCCCTACGTGGAATTCCCCCTTACATCCTACTCTCTAAACCGCGTGTAGCTGCTGCTCTCCTCGGTACGTTCTACAACACGCTGAAGGACGCTTTTTTCGTCACTTCAGACACTTGACAGCCACTGTCCAAACGTCCGTATTTGACGAGTTCGGAGTGAGAACGGGTTGGTTATTGTGAACTCTTAAAAAAAAAACAGTTCTGGTGACGCTGAGGGTAAAGTTTAATCCCACATTCATTCTTGTGGTGCCTTCAGATGGAGGGAGGGATGGTATGATATGATCTTAGGAAATAACATTCCTCCTTAGAATATAAAGACAATTCAGCATCTAAACCAGTAATATGATTGATTGTATCCATTCAGAATAAGAATCATCACTTTATTATTGTTTCCTGCATTATTTTAAATATGGCTGAAAGACTGAGGCCTTCGTCTCCCTCATCATCCAACAAAGGAACCTAAAAACACTGGACCTAACTTCATCTTAAAGGACTCGCTAACATCTCACGGGACTGCAGTGCACAGTATGTTTTACCGTCACGCAGCACTGAATGAAATATTCTTGAACAAACTCATTTTTATACATTATTTTTGCACTTTGTGTTAAATCTGCCATGCCAGTATTAAAGTGTGTTTTCTCACTTGCTCTGTTTGATCGAGATCCCCCGATGTCAAGGCAAGTAGCCCATGATGGCTGATAGAAAGTTCTTCAACCTTTTGAACTATTTTAACCAGCCATTTGTAATCCTCGACTAGAAATAAACCTCTCAGTGCTTGTTGCTTTCCTGTCAAAGTGGCAGGTTTTCTCAGCCTAATGTAAAACTTTACCAGCTGGTGGATTATGGGAAATCCCTGTGATGTTCTGAATGCAAACATTAATGACATGATTTTTAGTTTCTATGTGATTACGTGAATGCGCCAAGTGTAGATATTAACTGTACAGTTTGTTCTTTTTCCAATCGGGGCCAACAGCGTCGACCTGTAATTTGAGGTTCAGAATTGCTTGAATTAACAAAACGTATGCTCTAAAAACCAAATGTTCATCAGGGTTCTTCACGAGAAAACAAAACTATAAAAGTCCCTTAAATGTTTTTTGTATAAGCTTTTTGTTTTCGAGGTTCGTGGGATTATAATGAATAGACGGAGTTCCTCAGGGAACTGTCTTGGGTCCCCTGTTTGTTTTCAATCTGAAGAACCCCTTTGACTTTTTAGAGTGTTACCGATATTATTATCAATATTGTTGTGTGACAAGCTTCTACTAACATTACGTACTCCTTGGGCTGTTTTGTATTTTTAGCATTTTTTATTTTGTTATGTGCTTACGAGTGTGAGATGATTTCTTTTTTTCTGATTTGGGCATCTTATGGAAGTATTAAAACTAATTTAATTTTGAATATGTTTACAACAAAAACAATAATTTTCTGTGACTAACATACCATTTATAGGTTCTAATATTTTTAATACAGACTGTGATAATTGATTTCACTCACTCCTGCATGAACCATCACGAATCCTCGGCAAAGCCTCTCACCAACCTTTTAATGCAACAAGCAACACTTCTGCTACCTAACAACCTTTCAAAACCACACAAAAACAAACAATATATGCTGAGCTTCTAGGAACTATTGTGGGCCGTTGGATCCCCATCATGTATCTGCACACACCTACAGAAACGCTTGTTGATTGTCTCTCACCGTCAGATACCGACGCTCAAATCACTATTTAGCACAAGGCCACCCAACTTACAGGCACTAAAGTTTAGAGTGTGTCCCACACAGGCACTAAAGTTTAGAGTGTGTCCCATACGGGCACTAGAGTTAAGTGTCTGTATGGCAGGACTTTCACCCAGGAAACTGGGGATCATGTCCCATCCTTGTCCCACGTGTCACTAAAACGTAAATGTTTAAATCCCACCCACAATCTTACTCATTCCCTAACTAAGTGATTTCACTCTGCACATAAAAAAATGACAACAAATCAGTCCTGAACAGAGCGTCAAATATCTCCGCGGATAGGATAACATTGGGATAAGTTGAAATACCCCCCCGGTCTGTCTGAGACTCTAAAGGAGATTTTTTTGCGTCAGTAACTAACACTTAAGAAACCTGACCACGCCTCGGTTTGTGACACGCTGGGAGTGAGACTGTGTTACAAAAACCGTTACCTAAAACACACTCGAAAATAACAAAAACTGAAAACTCGAGGAGCACTGGATCAAACCTACCTCGTACAGGCTTAACATTTAACCCTGTTCCACTACGTGCTCGAGACGAAGCACACCCTCAACCTCAAGTTTCCATTTTAAAGTTTCATTCCGTGCTTTTGCGTGTTGTAGCCTATAAACTACAACGTGTATGTACTTTACATTCCTGCCAACCATTCTTTGGGCATGGTTTGGTTACAGTGTCAGTCTCTGCATAGATAATCCATCACTGTCAACATTTATTAGGAGTCAAACATTCAGCCATGATCTCGGTCTTCTGGTGACTCGTTCTGACTTTATTTCAGATTTTGCGTTGTGTGCTTGGTTTCATTTTCTTTTCTAACATTTTCTCTTTCACCCAGTCTCCTGGGTGAAAGTCCTGTGTTTGTTTGACCCCAACCCAACAACTAATAATAAGAAAACAAATTGGCAGATTAATCGACAATAAAATGAATTGTTAGTTGCAGCACTATAAGGAATGTTTTAAAAACTCTGACATTTGTGATTTGACAGTTGGTTGCAGAACAACAACCATTTTAATGCAAACAAAATTACAATATGTTACTTGTTTTTTTTTTTATTCTGGAGTATATTTTTAATGTGTTGAAATAAAATGATTAAAGGCAAATTCTCTGTGATGGATTAGCTATCTGCTGCAAGTCTCTGCAAGTAGATTTTCATTGAAACACTTAAATCAAAGGTTAAATCAATCTCACACACAGACACACACAGACACTCACACACACAGACACACACAGACACACACACACACACACACACACAGACACTCACACACACACAGACACTCACACACACAGACACACACACACACACACACACAGACACACACACACACACACAGACACTCACACACACACACACACACACAGACACTCACACACTCACACACACACACACACACACACACACACAGACACTCACACACACACACAGACACACACAGACACTCACACACACACACACAGACACACACACACAGACACTCACACACACACACACACACACACACAGGAAATCAATCTGAAATGTATTGGCTGGTTTGCAGAAGTACCGTGGAGTATATGCAGTTTCAGAACATACAATAGCACACAAATGTTTCTTTAAATGCTCAGTTTAAATCAGTTATTTCTTTCTGCCCGGGCCTGCTCTCCACTATGGGTTTGCATGTGGTATTTATTACAGTATCTGCACTGAATGAAACTGTATTATAAACATGAATGTACATAACCATCGTTGTATGAAAAATAACAATGTGAGTACTCACTTTGCTCCACAGAGGGCAGTTTGTGTCTGGCTGCGTTTGCACCGGAACAAAAGATCTGGGTGTTAACGCTGACAGAAACAGATCTGACTGCAAAACAGGGAACATTTAAAAAAGAAAAGAAAGCACATCAGATCTGGTTATAGTTCAAGTGAAGAGATTCTTCTGTTCCGGTGTGAAGGCAGTCTGTGTTGTGTGCAACAGGGACAACACAAGGGACCGCTTTATGTTTATATTGTAGAGCAAAGAGAGACTGGATTAGTCCTTGTAAAATTGTACGAGTACCGTGTCAAATATATGTCAACAGAGACGACATTATTTTAAAAATTATGTATGAAGAATTTTAGCTGTGTATATAAATATATATTACTTGTACTTTTGTTTTTGAAATTGCAGAGATATGATGAGGAAAAAAAGTGGAAATATTTATTGCTCTAAAGATATAAAAAATCTGTTCATGTTGATGGAAAGACGTGTCCTGTTTTTTTTGGCTGATTACACACACACACGCGCACACACACACACACACACACACACACACACACACACACACACACACCCACCGGTGGTGGTTATGGTCCAGTGGATATGACCCATGCCTTTGGTGTGGGAGACCTGGGTTCAATTTCCACTGTGGTACATCAACCAATGTGTCCCTGAGCAAGGCACTTTACCCCTAGTTGCTCCAGAGCTGTGTGACCTCTGACATATAGATAGATTTTTATTGATCACAAAATATCAGACACACATCACACATACAGAATATACATGAAATAATAATAGGATAGAATATAAGAACAAATCATTTTAAATATATACAAGTTGGGAATAAAAATGTACAACTGTTTAACTAGTATTGATAAATATGTAGATAAACCTAATGTGCACTTAGTGCAGTTGTGATGTCTGTGAGTCTTATCTGTCACTCAGTGATGAAGTGTTAAATAGTTTGACTGCCTGTGGTACGAATGATTTCTTGTAGCGGTCCGAGCGACATCGAAGCTGTCGGAGCCTCTTAGAGAAGCTCCTCTGTTGGACCAGTGTGGGGGGGTGGAGAGGGTGGTCGGGGTTATCCATGATAGATACCAGTTTGTTCAGTGACCTCCTCTCCACCTGAAGGAAAAACTACGACCGATTCTGCTCAGGCTCAAAAGGCCAGTGTTTTCCGACTCCACTTGGTCACTTCTCAAGCTACCTCTGTGTTCATTGACTGGTAGACTAGAAAATAATACTCAAGATTGGCTCAGTTAAATTTAAAAAGCTTTAGTAAATGATATTGCAAACAGAATACAACTTATGCATCATGACAAACAGGTACCCATGCATAAGGACCAGACCCCCTTTAAGACTAAGACTAAGTCTGTCCGGGAATCTGGTCCCGTCCTATTCTCTGCCCTCTCTCTTTATTCTCTCCAGGTTCCTCCTTCCACTATGATGTCTGTGCCGCTAATCCGTTGGTCATAGATCAGACGTTCTGTCCCCCGTGAAGATAACAAAATATGTGCAAGCCCTGGAATCACTCCTGTTCTCTCCTCCTCTCCTGGCTGTCACTATTAGATATTAAACTGGGTGCATTCTGTCCCAAATGTTTATCAGGAGAAATTTGCTCCTTCTGCAACTTATCTTATACATGCCAGACAAGAGGAGAGAGCGAGGCCATTCCCAGGCGTTCACGACAGTCTATTCTTAACACAATATATTTTTACACCCTTTTTCCACAGCAAAACGCT
>CM042318.1:502500-517500 GCA_023566125.1 Zingel zingel
CTCACTCTGTCAGTGATCTATGTGTTACAACAGGCTATACCACAAAATATTCCAGAAATCATATGGTGCCCCTTCTGGAGAAAAGATGGTCGTAGACCTCAGAGAGTGCCTTGCCAGGTATAACGAAGAACATGGCTGTGTCTGTGCTCAGATAGAACAGACCATCGACGGCCAGCAGGTGGTGGCCATTTGCACACCTGTAATGCAGCGGGTCCACACAAGAGTGCAACAGAGCGGAGAGATGATCTTTGTGGAGTCCTCGGGGAATTGCAACAGGAAACCCCACCGCCTTTTTCTCTTCCTAACCCCCTCTGCTGCAGGGGGGCTGCCTCTTGGTGTGCTGATCACCACATCAGAGAGTGCAGCCACTCTAACCACTGGGATCTCCCTGCTGAAACGCCTTCTCCCACCTGGTGCTTTCTTTGGGCGCGGAGACCATGGTCCGCTGGCATTCATGACCGATGACTGTTCAGCTCTGCGACAGGCACTTGCCACGGTCTACCCTGGAGCCAGCCTCATGTTGAGCACCTTTCACCTGCTCCAGGCGATGTGGAGATGGCTGTGGAACAGCCAAAATAGCATAAAAAAAGAAGAACGCCCACAGCTGCTAAATGGATTCAGAGGTCTTGTGTATGCCAGAACAGCTGAAGAGCTGTCTGCGGCCTACGCCACGCTGTCTGCAGAGCCCCTGGCATCAAAACACAACTTCATGAAACGCTTGCTGGAGGTGTATGGGAGGCGGCAGGAGTGGGCACTGTGCTTGCGTGGCAACAACACCAACAACTATGTTGAAAGTGCCGTGAGGATTGTCAGAGACAAGGTTCTTCACAGGCTGAAGGCCTACAACCTGACCCAGCTGGTGGACTTCATAACCACTCGCTTTGAGGCATCCTACATCCGCCGCCTCACTGATTTCGCCAACAACCGGGTGATACACCTCTCAGCCCCCAAGGGTGATGATGTGGACTGCCACAAAATTGTCCGGGTAATTGTATATGCGTGTGTGTGTGTGTCTGCATACGTACGTCATACAGTTACAGTTATTGTTGTATGTAATGTTAATATATATTTTTTGTCCTCCTTACCATTAAATAAAGGAGGATGAAGTCACTTTTCTGGTGCCCAGTGCATCAACGGGTGGCTGGCACCACGTCAATACAGGACTGAGCTGCTGCACCTGCCCTGTTGGCAAGACTGGCGCGCCCTGCAAGCACCAGGGTGCTGTGGAGCGAACGTTTGGTGAGAGTGAGACGCTCCCGCTAACGAGCTCACCTCCTCTGAGGAAGCTCTTCTATGAAATAGCTTCAGGTATGTGACTTCATGATGGGATGTGGACTACAGTCTGATGTGTGTGAGTTGTGCAAACTGTACAAAGTGTGTGTGTGTGTGTGTGTGTGTGTGTGTGTGTGTGTGTGTGTGTGTGTGTGTGTGTGTGTGTGTGTGTGTGTGTGTGTGTGTGTGTGTGTGTGTGTGTGTGTGTGTGTGTGTGTGTGTGTGTGTGTGTGTGTGTGTGTGTGTGTGTGTGTGTGTGTGTGTGTGTGTGTGTGTGTGTGTGTGTGTGTTCAGGAAGGGCTGCTCCAGATGACTGGTTTGTGCCTGTGGAGCCAGAGTCAGTGTTGGGTGAGTACAAAGTCGTTCCCCCCCCCCCCCCCCCCCCACTACGAAGGTCTTTGAATCTGAGAATGTTGAAACTTCACCAAGTAGTACATCTTTATCAAGATGGATAATGTTATGTTTTTCTCTAAAAAGAAGATCATCTCAGGTGAAACTGTCTTTAAAGAAAATAAATTGGTGCATAAACCACAAAATGAATGTCAAGGCCATGCTGAAAGTAAGACGAGTGGGCTGGAGACAGTCCCAGTGACAAAGAGAGGTGACACCACCCACAACCTGCTTATTGTCTTTGTCCCAGATGACCACCGGTCTGGTGAAGAGGAGGCTGTCCACACATCAGCTGGGCCCAGTAAGTATACTGATCACAACTTCTCACATTGATCCAACACCAGACAGAAGAGTCAATGCAGTTGCTGTTCAATCTGTCCAGGCACAGGCACGGAGTCTTTGGAGAGGGAGCTGGATGGCATTTTTGGGATCCTCAAAAAGAAACTACTAGAGGACACAACATTCGAGGCACCTCTTCAGTCATTTGTGGACAATTTAAAAAAAATGAAAACTGACAGTGCTGTCCAGTCAGCTTTGTTCTCCTTCGGAAAGACCAGCTGTGTGCCTACTAGGATCCGTGCCACACCGACCACTGAGACTGGTGTGCAACCAGCAGGGGTGTCTTTGGGGGGAAGAAGAGCTCTCGGAGCTGACAGACCTCCAAAGAGCTCCAGGAGAGACCACCCTTACACAAAGGGAGGAAGAGCCAAAGCTGAGCCACACAGCCTGTCCCATTGTGTGCAGGAGAACACCTCCCTGGGGAAAACCCACTAGGTGCACACACACACACACACACACACACACCCCCACCCTACCTTGGCTGGACACACCCACCCTACCTTGGCTGGACACACACACCCTACCTTGGCTGGACACTGTCTAAGTGCTGCACATGTCCATAACAGTTGTCTTAATCAGTTATTGATCAGTTCTCTCTCAGTCAGTTTGGGTTGTTTGATTTCAGTCACTTGATTGTTCTGTTCATGTTCACTAATCTATACCAAACCTGGATTACAAATCCTCGTAGGCTGTATGCTCTTATGTGTATTTACTAGGGCTGTCAGCATTAACCCTTGTGTTGTCTTCGTTTCAACCTTGAAAAAAACACTTCTTTTTTTTTCTGACATTTCTGACGCCTTTTTTCACAATTTGTTTTTGCTTTTTCCAACGTTTTAAATTTTAAAAATTTTCTTCTACATATTTACCGCTCTTATTTCTACGTCCAATATTTTCTGATATAAAACAAAAATTTTAAACGGGCCACTGTGACCTGAAGTCAACAGGCCGAGCATAATGCGTTAATTTTTTTTAATCGCATGCCGCCATTTATTAATTTATTTTGACTTCACTCAGCTTGGCGTCGTGCCTAACAGGCTACTATCTTGCCGTACTTCCTCGTAACACATCCTGCTGCTGCAGGAATAGCAACGCGGATTTCGGTGCCTCATTCTGGAGCCGCTGATATGTCTGCTCTTCTCTCTGATGCTCTGAGACAGACGGTACGCTACGTGATTACATTATTATTAAATCATTTAATTTTGACGAAATGGCCTTAGCAATAAACAACGTTCTTTAATGTCGCCAACTGTTTAGTACCCTTCTTTTTTTATCTTTCTTAAAAAGTCTCGGTTCAGGCACTGTTAAGGCACCGGTACCGTTTTAAAAGTACCGCTTTAGCACCGGGATCCAAACCCAACAATACCCAACCCGAATATTGACTCTAGATTCAAATGTGTGACTAGATTAAATATATAATAAACAAATACAAATCTTAAAATCAATTCATAAAGTAACTTTCTTTGCATTCATTTGATTCCCAATCAAGATCCTCTGGTAAGAATGGCTTCCATTGTTAATATGGACTTAAAAACTGTTCTGAAATGTTAAATAATAGAATTTTAATCATGTAATAAAATATGCGATTAATCGTGATTAAGAAAATGTAATCGTTTGACAGCCCTGGTATTTCTATTGGATGATGGGAGTTCAGCTACACCTTGTAGTATACAGTGTGAAACTTTGACTCCCCTACATTTCTCCTGAGCATCTTAGTGCTCGTTACTACGAAATAAAATCAGAAGAAAGTTGTTCCACTTGTGTGTGTGTGTGTGTGTGTGTGTGTGTGTGTGTGTGTGTGTGTGTGTGTGTGTGTGTGTGTGTGTGTGTGTGTGTGTGTGTGTGTGTGTGTGTGTGTGTGTGTGTGTGTGTGTGTGTGTGTGTGTGTGTGTGTGTGTGTGTGTGTGTGTGTGTGTGTGTTTACTTCTGTTAAATCTTCATTTCATTGTTTTTTTCTAAATTCGTATTGTGACGTCAAAGCATTTGGGCATCATTTATTTGCATAAAAAGTTTTTTTTATTTTATTCCAAAAAAGTAATTTACAGAAGTTCAGTTATTGCAATACGCAAACAAAAAGAATACAAAAATATATACAAATATAATGGTAAAAATGAAAATAATAGTGTAAATAGAAGGAAATAAAAATACAAAAGGGGCAGACTTTCAGGAATCATTAATGTAGACAGCAGGAGCACTTCAACAAGGAAATTAGAGTAGAAATCAGATATTAATATAGCTTTCTTATTGGATAACAATTTAAGAGACTCAAAGTACAGGTCAAATTCAGTCTGGAATAGTTTGAAGCACGGTTTTGATCTGGAAAATGTTGCCTTACGGAACTTGCCTAATAAAATAAAGAGTTACAATTTTACATAATGTTCTATCTTCAAAATAAGTAATAATGTTTCCCTTCAAGTGTGATTATATGTTTTGTTTTAGATACCATATAATCTTCAAAGCTTTTCCAAAATGCAATACAAAATGAACAACCATAAAAAAGATGGGTTAACGACTCTGGTTCTGTTTTACAAAAACTACAAAAATCATCAACAGGCATGAATTTCGAGACAAATAGGTTTGTAGGGTATATATTATGTAATATTTTCAAATGTAATTCCCTAACTTTGCTTGTGATACAATATCTAAAGGGAACAAGCCACGCCCTACGCCAGGTAACATCCGTAAAATGAGAATTCCAGAAAAATTTCCCACGAGGTGTTATTTTCTTTAAATTTAGAAAGCATTTTCTAATGTGCTTATTAGTACAAGTGCTGCTCATAATATCCATACCGTTTATATAAAGAGTCAAATTAAAACCAGTCACTTCATTTTGTTTTTTATAACTTTTCATTAGTTCTAATAGGCCATTAGGTATAGATTTAAAAACTGAATTATATTCTGTGAATGTTATTAAGAAATGCTTTCTCTCTGAGAAAAGATTCATAATTAAGTTTTTGACCATTACAATCAAAAAGATCTTTTACGAAGATGATATCTCTATTGATCCATTTTTGCAAATAGAGTGACTTGTTCCCCCTAGTGATGCATTCATTATTCCATAAAATGGTCTTATGTGGAGAAAAGTTGTGAGAATGGCACAGCTTCCATGCCAAGAGAGCTTGTTGATGAAATTGGGATAGTTTTAGCGGCAATCTTGTAATATCGTAGTTACATTTCAATACAAATTTAAGACCTCCTACACTATTAAACATGTTATTGGGGATAAAGTACCATAAAGACTCTGGTGCTCTCAAACATTCCTTCAACCATTTCACCTTAAAGGTGTAATTCAAGTCCAGAAAGTCCAGAAGTTCAAATCCACCTTCATCCTTACAACCAGAGAGCACCGCTTTTTTTAAATGATGGTGTCTGTTTTTCCATACAA
Organism: Zingel zingel; assembly: GCA_023566125.1. Taxonomy (NCBI): domain Eukaryota; kingdom Metazoa; phylum Chordata; class Actinopteri; order Perciformes; family Percidae; genus Zingel; species Zingel zingel. Next base: position 507,884 of record CM042318.1, read on the forward strand.
AATTCATAAATATGGCATTAATGTCTTTACATAGTGAATCATGGACATTGAGAGAGAGGGCAGGGTAGACAAATATTGAAATCCCTTCTGCTTTAGTCAGAAGAATCCTACCTAGAATAGAAATGTCTCTTTGAAGCCATACATTCAGTATTGTTTTAGTCTTCTTCAATTTAGATGAAAAATGAAGTTGTTGACGTTCCTTGTGGTCCTTGCAGATATGAATACCTAAATATTTCACACATTTCTTAACAGGTATATTAAACATGTTTTCCTCTTCAGTCTGATACAAACATAAAATGTCACATTTAGATTTGTTAAGTGTTAAACCCGAAGCAGCTGAAAATTGGTCAATTAGTGATATAGCATATTCAATCTGATGTTTCTCACTCAAAGAGCTGTGTCATCCGCCAGTTGAGTAACTCAAACCTTTAATAATATGATTATGTTGAATATGTAATGACAGTAATTCAACCAGCAGCAGGAACAAGAACGGTGAAATAGGGCAGAACTGATCTCAGGACAGGAAATCTTTTTGTGGTGTTTGGATATAATATCAAAACATTCCAACTGTAGATATCAAATTTTGTCCAAAATCAAAAATTTGAAGTGCTTTGAGTAAAAAATAGTGTTCTACCGTATCAAATGCTTTATAAAAATCAGAATCAAAAGGGATTTCTAAATTAATTTACCCAAGTTATTCTCTCTATATTAGTTCACAAAACATAAGAAAAGCAAATACTATATTTACCAATTCATCTGGCGTAATAAAACTCACTACATTAAAAAATCACAACTTGTAAATGGAGTAATAAAAATCCATCCCTAATGGTGTTTAAAACTGGACTGAGGGAAGACGTTGCTTCTTTGAAAGACTCCAGAGTTAACGTTTACTTTCTATGTGAAGATATTTTAAAATATTTGTCATTATAATTTGTTAAGCTTCCACGAAACTTTATTTTAAGAATACATGTTGATTGAAGACAATATATGTATGTAAACAACTTTGACATGCCTTATGGACTGTAATGCCTTTGCTTAATTTATTTTATTTTAGTTTCATTTGTATTTCCTTTGTTATTGTAATTTGTTCTATTTACCTGTGTTTAACTTTGTTCTACACATAAGTCTCCCAACGAGAGATTTTGTAAATTATGTTTTTTGTTAAAAAGTGTGTTAAATAAATAAAATAAAAAATAAAGTTTTTTTTTGTTTGTATTGACCGCTATGACGTGTCCGCTGTTTCCGCCCGACCCGGAAGTGCTTGTTGGTGTTTGAGTCTGCGGACCGTGTTTGTCGTGTGCTGTTCCCCGAGTTCCTAAATGTGGTGAGTTAACGGTTATTAACAACGTCTCAGCAGCTGTCCGCCAGACGGCTCTCACACAACATCACAACATCATGACATCATGACATCATGACATCTAGCTAGTCATAACGGGAGCTTAGCATACAGCTAATGCTAACGTTAGCTGTTGTCGGTCAATGAAGAGCATCGGGTTAGCTGTTAGCCGTTAGCTCCGTGTCCAGTTAGCTGTTAGCCGTTAGCTCCGTGTCCAGTTAGCTGTTAGCCGTTAGCTCCGTGTCCAGTTAGCTGTTAGCCGTTAGCTCCGTGTCCAGTTAGCTGTTAGCCGTTAGCTCCGTGTCCAGTTAGCTGTTAGCCGTTAGCTCCGTGTCCAGTTAGCTGTTAGCCGTTAGCTCCGTGTCCGGTTGTGTTTGGTTAGCTGTTAGCTTTTACAGATGAATGTGTCCCAGAAATATGTGGCGTTGTGTAATTATGAACTGTAACATCAGCAGCGTATAGTCCGGATTGGTGTACGTGCAGTTTAGTGATCTGAGGCTAGTTTATTAACAGCAGGGTCATAGGTCATTAAGGTCATAATTTGGGACACTAGACTGCACATGTAGCCTCAAGATTAATAATTAATACTGGTGACTTAAAAAAACTAATATATTTAAAAACCTTTCCAGCTGTTCTGAATGGAAACTGTGTGTGTGTGTGTGTGTGTTTAATAACAATTCCAAATGTAACTGATCAATGAATTGTCCCAGAAATAATTGTGGTTACCGAACATAATTTAATAATCACATAATTAAATAAACAACTACGTTTTTTGGCCCTTAAATGTGAAAGTTGCTGTTGTTTTTGTCTCTCAGAGCGTCTCCATGTCTGTGCTGTGATTGGCTGGTGGGTCCCAGTCTGTGCTGTGATTGGCTGTGATGGCAGGTCCAGAGCTGCTGCTGGACTCCAGCATCCGGGTCTGGGTGGTGCTGCCCATCGTCTTCATCACCTTCTTCGTGGGAATCATCCGTCACTACGTTACGCAGCTGCTGCACAGCGACAAGAAGGTCGACCTGGAGGCACTTTCTGACAGGTGGGAAGGCTGTGTGTGTGTGTGTGTGTGTGTGTGTGTGTGTGTGTGTGTGTGTGTGTGTGTGTGTGTGTGTTACATCGGGGGGCTAAAGAAGAGCGTGTTTTTGTCTGAACGTAGCTTGACCAGTACGTTGAGTTTGTTATAGGTTAGTGATTTAACAGGAAGTCTGTCTCTAATCTGAGGAGAGGGGGTGTTTGTGTTCAGCCAGGTGCTCCTGCGCAGCCGCATCCTGCGAGAGAACGGAAAGTACATCCCCCGACAGGTACGATCACTCACTCACTGGGACGTTTACCGTTTGTTCAGACAGAGGTTTATCCCATAGCATGAACATTTCACTTTATGAGGTTTTTTAACATTAATATGCGTTCCCCCAGCCTGCCTATGGTCCCCCAGTGGCTAGAAATGGTGATAGGTGTAAACCGAGCCCTGGGTATCCTGCTCTGCCTTTGAGAAAATGAAAGCTCAGATGGGCTGATCTGGAATCTTCCCTTTATGACGTCATAAGGGGAAAGGTTACCTCCCCTTTCTCTGCTTTGCCCGCCCAGAGAATTTGGCCCCCCATGAGAGAGAGAGAGAGAGACATCATGGCTTTCAAACGAGCAAAGTGGCAGTTGGTCAAGGCCACACCCCCACCCTCCACCTTGCCCCCCCCCCTCTCCTCCACAGAAATGGCACATCCTAAGGAAAGCTCATTGTGGGACAGATACAGTATTTTATAGGACACAAGGACCACTAAGGTCTATATAAAAGAGACTTCAGATACAGTATTAGGGACCACTAAGGCCTATATAAAGAGACTTCAGATACAGTATTAGGGGACCACTAAGGCCTATATAAAAGAGACTTCAGATACAGTATTAGGGACCACTAAGGCCTATATAAAAGAGACTTCAGATACAGTATTAGGGACCACTAAGGCCTATATAAAGAGACTTCAGATACAGTATTAGGGGACCACTAAGGTCTATATAAAGAGACTTCAGATACAGTATTAGGGGACCACTAAGGTCTATATAAAAGAGACTTCAGATACAGTATTAGGGACCACTAAGGCCTATATAAAAGAGACTTCAGATACAGTATTAGGGACCACTAAGGTCTATATAAAGAGACTTCAGATACAGTATTAGGGGACCACTAAGGCCTATATAAAGAGACTTCAGATACAGTATTAGGGACCACTAAGGTCTATATAAAGAGACTTCAGATACAGTATTAGGGGACCACTAAGGCCTATATAAAAGAGACTTCAGATACAGTATTAGGGGACCACTAAGGTCTATATAAAAGACTTCAGATACAGTATTAGGGGACCACTAAGGTCTATATAAAGAGACTTCAGATACAGTATTAGGGGACCACTAAGGTCTATATAAAAGACTTTAGATACAGTATTAGGGACCACTAAGGCCTATATAAAAGCATCCAAAAAGCAGCATGTCATAGGACCTTTAAACTCTTAGACAGGATTGTCTGGACAGGATCGGGTCTGTAGCGCTGTTTGTTTCTTTATTGTGTTATTAAAAGACCAACCTTTGATTCCTGGGAGTTTAGAGAATGTAAAATATAAGCTCCTTTCTGAATCGTGTCTCGTACACATTCAAAGAGAAGGAACCACGATGTCAGCATGGACGTAGACTCAGTTAAAGCAGAGCATTTACTGGCCGGGGGGGTGTAGTTTAACTGCAACGAGTTAACAACACTCATTACCAATGAATCAAACATGGTCATAAACTGTGTGTGGTTGGGTGGAGGGCCTCTGACAGTACAGCGTCTCTGTTTCTGTCAACATGTTGGCTCTGTTTCAGTCCTTCGCCATGAGGAAACATTACTTCAACGACGCAGAGACCGGCTTCTTCAAGAAGGTCAAGAGGAAGGTCGTCCCCAAGAACCCCATGACAGGTCTGTAGTTACCATGACAGGTCTGTGGTTATCATGACAGGTCTGTGGTTATCATGACAGGTCTGTAGTTACCATGACAGGTCTGTGGTTATCATGACAGGTCTGTGGTTATCATGACAGGTCTGTGGTTATCATGACAGGTCTGTGGTTATCATGACAGGTCTGTGGTTACCATCATGACAGGTCTGTGGTTATCATCATGACGGGTCTGTGGTTATCATGACGGGTCTGTAGTTATCATGACAGGTCTGTGGTTATCATGACAGGTCTGTGGTTGTCATGACAGGTCTGTGGTTGTCATGACAGGTCTGTGGTTATCATGACAGGTCTGTGGTTATCATGACAGGTCTGTAGTTATCATGACAGGTCTGTGGTTGTCATGACAGGTCTGTGGTTACCATCATGACGGGTCTGTGGTTACCATGACAGGTCTGTGGTTATCATGACAGGTCTGTGGTTATCATGACAGGTCTGTGGTTATCATGACAGGTCTGTGGTTACCATCATGACAGGTCTGTGGTTATCATCATGACGGGTCTGTGGTTACCATGACAGGTCTGTGGTTACCATGACAGGTCTGTGGTTACCATGACAGGTCTGTGGTTATCATGACAGGTCTGTGGTTATCATGACAGGTCTGTAGTTATCATGACAGGTCTGTGGTTGTCATGACAGGTCTGTGGTTACCATCATGACGGGTCTGTGGTTACCATGACAGGTCTGTGGTTATCATGACAGGTCTGTGGTTATCATGACAGGTCTGTGGTTATCATGACAGGTCTGTGGTTACCATCATGACAGGTCTGTGGTTATCATCATGACGGGTCTGTGGTTACCATGACAGGTCTGTGGTTACCATGACAGGTCTGTGGTTATCATGACAGGTCTGTAGTTACCATGACAGGTCTGTGGTTATCATGACAGGTCTGTGGTTATCATGACAGGTCTGTGGTTATCATGACAGGTCTGTGGTTACCATCATGACAGGTCTGTGGTTATCATCATGACGGGTCTGTGGTTACCATGACAGGTCTGTGGTTACCATGACAGGTCTGTGGTTACCATGACAGGTCTGTAGTTACCATGACAGGTCTGTGGTTACCATGACAGGTCTGTGGTTACCATGACAGGTCTGTGGTTACCATCATGACAGGTCCCCGTTTCCTCCACCACGCTTTAATAACGGATTCCTTCAGGTGTTTGTTAGTATCGTTAAATATTACAGATGTGTTTCTATCTTTAAAGTATTATAAATAAATAAATAAAGTGACTCATGAGGATAAACAAACGTGTGTGTGTGTGTGTGTGTGTGTGTGTGTGTGTGTGTGTGTGTGTGTGTGTGTGTGTGTGTGTGTGTGTGTGTGTGTGTGTGTGTGTGTGTGTGTGTGTGTGTGTGTGTGTGTGTGTGTGTGTGTGTGTGTGTGTGTGTTCCAGACACCAGCATGTTGACCGACATGATGAAGGGAAACCTGACCAACGTCCTGCCGATGATTGTGATTGGTGGATGGATCAACTGGGCCTTCTCTGGATTCGTCATCAGTGGGTCACACATCAACACACTTTGATTCTTCAGCATTACAAGAAAAACGACCGTTTAGTTTACAGTTGGTTACATGGTTACATGGTTACATGTTTACAAGTTTAAATGTTTAAATGTTTACAAGTTTAAATGTTTACATGTTTACATGGTTACATGTTTACATGGTTACATGTTTAAATGTTTACATGGTTACATGTTTACATGGTTACATGGTTACATGTTTACAAGTTTAAATGTTTACATGGTTACATGTTTACATGGTTACATGTTTAAATGTTTACATGGTTACATGGTTACATGTTTAAATGTTTACATGGTTACATGGTTACATGTTTAAATGGTTACATGTTTACATGTTTAAATGTTTACATGGTTACATGTTTACATGGTTACATGTTTAAATGTTTACATTTTTAAATGTTTACATGTTTACATGGTTACATGTTTAAATGTTTACATGGTTACATGTTTACATGGTTACATGTTTAAATGTTTACATGTTTACATGTTTAAATGTTTACATGTTTAAATGTTTACATGTTTACATGGTTACATGTTTACATGGTTACATGTTTACATGGTTACATGTTTAAATGGTTACATGTTTACATGGTTACATGGTTACATGTTTACATGGTTACATGTTTACATGGTTACATGTTTACATGGTTACATGTTTAAATGGTTACATGTTTACATGGTTACATGGTTACATGTTTACATGGTTACATGTTTACATGGTTACATGTTTACATGTTTAAATGTTTACATGTTTACATGTTTAAATGTTTACATGTTTACATGTTTACATGGTTACATGTTTACATGTTTAAATGTTTACATGTTTACATGTTTAAATGTTTACATGTGTAAATGTTTACATGGTTACATGTTTAAATGTTTACATGTTTACATGGTTACATGTTTACATGGTTACATGTTTAAATGTTTACATGTTTAAATTAGGGCTGTCAAAATAACGCGTTAATTTCGATTAATTAATCTGAGAAAGAGAGAGAGATTAATCTATTCCATATTGACGTTTGACCCGGAGCCGTTCTAGCCTCCATTGGACTGTAAGATGAAGGAGGGAGACGAGAATGTGCTGCCTGGATCATTGATTGGAACATTTACTTGTAGAAATCTTCTTCCTGCCAACCCTGGCTACCGAAATCTGTTGCCACTGATATGTCTGCTCTTCTCTCTGATGCTCTGAAACAGACGGAAACACACACACCGCTGCACGGGACGCTAGTTAACACTATACTCAACAGCAGCTAACGTTAGCCTACGGCTAGCTAGTTAACACTATACTCAACAGCAGCTAACGTTAGCCTACGGCTAGCTAGTTAACACTATACTCAACAGCAGCTAACGTTAGCCTACTGCTAGCTAGTTAACACTATACTCAACAGCAGCTAACGTGAGCCTACCACTAGCTAGTTAACACTATACTCAACAGCAGCTAACATTAGCCTACCGCTAGCTAGTTAACACTATACTCAACAGCAGCTAACGTTAGCCTACCGCTAGCTAGTTAACACTATACTCAACAGCAGCTAACGTTAGCCTACCGCTAGCTAGTAGCTGGATTAAACACGGTTAAAATGCTGACAGCTAACGCTAAACGGTGTAAAGTTTGACTGTTTTAGCCGTCGGAGAAACAACACAGACGGTGCGTTCACTGAAACTGGTAAACTACAGTCTCGTGGTGCATTTGAGGTTATTGTAAATGTCCATTTCCCATCTGGTGGTTGTTTTTGTCGTTCAACAGCAATTTACTAGTGAAATAAGTTATTGTTATAGTTATACATTATTATTAAATCATTTAATTTTGACCATATTAGCAACAAACAAGTCGTTCTTTAATGTCACCGACTGTTGTTTAGTACCCTTTTTTTTCTTTTCTTTTTTTACTTTCTTAAAAAGTATCTGTTCATGCACCGTTAATTATGTATGCGATAAATTTTGATTAGTTAATCACAGAGTATGTAATTAATTAGATTACTTTTTTTTTTATCGATTGACAGCCCTAATTTAAATGTTTACATGTTTACATGTGTTCCCGTCAGAGCCCAGATCGTCTGCTGTGATAAACCTGGTTCAGAACATCTCATGTTATAACATCTGAGAAGTCTAGATTAAAAAATGCTAAACGATTATTATGGGATGTATAAAAATGAGCTTCTAAACTCAGCTGGGTGTTATATCTGTGTGTGTTGTCGTGTTGCAGCCAAGGTGCCGTTCCCTCTGACGCTGAGGTTCAAACCCATGTTACAGAGAGGCATCGACCTGCTGTCACTGGACGCTTCCTGGTAACACACACACACACAGAGACACACACACACACACACACAGAGACACACACACACACACACAGAGACACACACACACACAGAGACACACACGCACACACACACAGAGACACACACACACACACACAGAGACACACACACACATAGACACACACACGCACACACAGAGACACACACACACACACACAGAGAGACACACACACACACACACACACACACACACACACACACACACAGAGACACACACACACACACAGAGACACACACACACACACACACAGAGACACACACACACACACAGAGACACACACACGCACACACAGAGACACACACACACACACACAGAGACACACACACACAGAGACACACACGCACACACAGAGACACACACACACAGAGTTTTTGCTTTTTCTAACGTTTTAAATTGTTAAATTTTTATTCTACATATTTTCAGCGCTTATTTCTACGTCCCATATTTTCAGATATAAAACAAAAATTGAAAACGGGTCAACACAAGGGTTAATATGAGGTGTGTGTGTGTGTGTGTGTGTGTGTGTGTGTGTGTGTGTGTGTGCAGGGTGAGCTCAGCGTCCTGGTATTTCCTCAACGTGTTTGGGCTGCGGAGCATGTACAGCCTGATCCTGGGACAGGACAACGGTCGGTCCTCTTCCCTCTACACTCAGCTCTCTGATCTCAGCTCTCTGATCTCATCTCTCTGATCTCATCTCTGATCTCAGCTCTCTGATCTCAGCTCTCTGATCGCAGCTCTGATCTCATCTCTCTGATCTCATCTCTCTGATCTCATCTCTGATCTCATCTCTGATCTCAGCTCTCTGATCTCATCTCTCTGATCTCATCTCTCTGATCTCATCTCTCTGATCTCAGCTCTCTGATCTCATCTCTCTGATCTCATCTCTGATCTCAGCTCTCTGATCTCATCTCTCTGATCTCATCTCTGATCTCAGCTCTCTGATCTCAGCTCTCTGATCTCATCTCTGATCTCAGCTCTCTGATCTCAGCTCTCTGATCTCATCTCTCTGATCTCAGCTCTCTGATCTCAGCTCTCTGATCTCATCTCTGATAAATTGAAGTTATATGGTGATGAAGATGTTGAACATTTTGGGAGGTCATCTTACTGACCGTGAACAGATTGATTCATGTTTGTAGTGTGGAGCTCAGAGTAACGTTGCTGAAGGTTCAGGAAGTGACGTATTTGCTGAGTCATCGTTGTTGTTGTTGTCGTCGTGTCGTAGCTGCCGACCAATCACGGATCATGCAGGACCAGATGACGGGCGCTGCCATGGCGATGCCCCCCGACCCCAACAAGGCTTTCAAGGTGAGATGGGAACAAAGTCCCTAAATATGCTCAGTCTGTAGTTTGATTAGATGATGTCATTCATACCCAGCAGTAACTTTCTCTGATATAGTTCAACTCCTGGTCCACTTGATCTAGCCTTCATATTTACATGTTACACAACAGACAACTGTCTC
>CM042318.1:527500-535000 GCA_023566125.1 Zingel zingel
CAGAGGTCAGCCGCCAGAGAGACTAGAGGTCAGCCGCCAGAGAGACTAGAGGTCAGCCGCCAGAGAGACTAGAGGTCAGCCGCCAGAGAGACTAGAGGTCAGCCGCCAGAGAGACTAGAGGTCAGCCGCCAGAGAGACTAGAGGTCAGCCGCCAGAGAGACTAGAGGTCAGCCGCCAGAGAGACCAGAGGTCAGCCGCCAGAGAGACTAGAGGTCAGCCGCCAGAGAGACTAGAGGTCAGCCGCCAGAGAGACTAGAGGTCAGCCGCCAGAGAGGTCAGCCGCCAGAGAGACCAGAGGTCAGCCGCCAGAGAGACTAGAGGTCAGCCGCCAGAGAGACCAGAGGTCAGCCGCCAGAGAGACTAGAGGTCAGCCGCCAGAGAGGTCAGCCGCCAGAGAGACCAGAGGTCAGCCGCCAGAGAGTGTGTGTGTGTCCCTGTGTGTGTGTGTCTGTGTGTGTGTGTGTGTCTCTGTGTGTGTGTGTGTGTGTGTGTGTGTGTGTGTGTGTGTGTGTGTGTGCGGCGTGTGTGTGTGTGTGTACCTCAGAGGGAAGTCCACAATGCTGTCCAACTTCTCTCTGGTGAACTTGGTGTAGGAGAATCTCTTGAGGTGGATGATGAGAACCTCCGGCAGAGACCAGAGGTCCAGCTTCTTGGTGGCCAGCTGGTGCTTCTTACACACCGGACAGTACCTGGAACGAACACACACACACACACACACACACACACACACACACACACACACACACACACACACACACACACACACACACACACACACACACACACACACACACACACACACACACACACACACACACACACACACACACACACACACACACACACACACAGAGAGTTCTTAACTGTTCATCACCAAAAGGGAGTGTGTCTTGATGAATCCAAACAAAAAGTATGTGACCAGTTTTTTACTGCTGTTACTATTTTTACTGTGTGTGTGTGTGTGTGTGTGTGTGTGTGTGTGTGTGACACTCTGTGTGTGTGTGTTACCATGGGTTCTCCTCCTCCAGTGTTTCCACAGTGGTGAACAGCTCGATACACTCCTGCAGCTGAACCGTCGTCTGCTGCTGAGGAACCTCCATGCTGCTGTGTTTCACATACTTCTGCTCAGACATAGACAGGCAGGCAGACAGACAGACAGGCAGGCAGACAGGCAGAGATATCAGGAAGAAGTTATTTCATGTTTCTCAGAAACAATCATTTATCAGACAAGAGCGACATACTATACTATGACTTTTTATTACTTTTTCGCAGAGATGTATAGTAACAAAGTAGAACTACTTCACTACTGTACTTAAGTACTAAAAGGCTGTATCTGTACTCCACTGGAGTATTATTTTTTCTCCTACTTCCACTTTTACTTCAGTACATATTTTCGATGAGTTTAATACTTTTACTCAGATACGTTTTTTTAAGTGCTGCATTGTTACTCGTTATAATTATAAAAATGTTGTGAATCCTTCCAAACCCAGATCAGTGCCAGAGAGGTAGATGGCTCTGTCATCTGATTGGCTCAATGCTGAGCCAATCAGGTGACAGCACTTGCGCTTGGTTAGCTAGTTTCGAGATGGAAGAACCAGAAACACCACCTTCAACTTAGAGTGATCGTGGTGGTGAGGGTGAGTGACTTAGTCTAATTAGTTTATGTAAATAGTTAGGCTACTCTTTCTAAATTATCGGTTAATGTTATGTAGTCATCGTTTTCAAAAAAAATAGTTCATAAACCTTCACTTGACAAGTCTATTACTGAAGCCAGCCATCACGCGCCGCGCTGTCACATACTATACTATCACTTTTTATGACCATACCATACTATGACGCAGGATCCTGCGTCACCACCACCACAGTTAATTCTCAACCTGTGGGAAACACTGGTATGACGAAAAAAGTCATAAAAAGTCATACTATAGTATGTCGAAAAAAGTCTGTGAAAAGGCTTCCTTTCTCCCTTTTCACTGGGCCCTATTCCCAACATTAAGACTGTTTGGTGTCTGCTTAATTCTTGATTTCACTGTAATGTTGTAGGTTATTGTTTTAGTGTATTTCTTACTTTATTATTTGACATAGGCCTGTTCAGCAGGTTTTATGGGTTCCTAGTGTTTTGCTATGGTTCTGCCTGTGATGTGGGAAAGTGGATGCAGGTCTTTTCTGAAGGGAGGGGCTGGGCAATCCTAAGGTGAAGAACAATTGGTAAGATAGTTCTGCAGTAAATTACATTATTTTAATATTTGGGGTGCCTATTGTAGTGGGTGCACATATATGTATCAATAGTAATGTTAGCAGTAACGGATCTATCCAATTGTAATGATGTTTTGAGAAACTTAAGTGTTACTGGTGCTTGCTCAGGTTAGCTCACCCTATAATCACCTGTGCAGGTGGTAGTTTCTATTGGGGGGGCGGTGGGCTGAGGTAAAAGAGCATCAGGAGAAGAAAGAAGTTCTATTTCTCATTTATCATTTTTAAGAGTAAACTTAAAACTCTCCTCTTCGATAAAGCTTATAGTTAGGAAGTTAGGAGTTGCAGCATTCGCCTGGACCGGCGGGGGAAGGTGTGTAGCCATAGTCATGACGCACCTCCTCCATATCTCTGCTTCTCTTCATAGAAAGCTTACTATATTTAGGGTATGAGGAGTTGCAGCGTGCGCCTAGACTGGGGGGGGTGGGTGTGTAGCCTCAGTCATGGCGTACCCCCATCATATCACTGCTTCTCCCCATAGAAAGCTTACGCATACTTAGGCAGTAAGGTGTCGCAGCGTTAGCCTAGACCGGCGGGGGAAGGTGTGTAGCCACAATCGTTGAACACAGCCTCCCTATGCGGTTATAGTTCTTGACTACCGGGGCACCTCCTTTGACACACTGAGCTCCTCTCTCCTCTCTCTTTCCAACTGTGTGTATTCATGATCCAGAAATGCTTGTTACTAACCTAGCTCCGGGGAGCTTCCCCGGAGTCCGTATGTTCTTTGTCCCCCCAGCACCATCATCTTGGATCATGAAGGCACCTACATCATGGTGGCAGCTGTCGCCGTGGTCCTGCCCTACGACCTGCTGTGCCCCATTACACCCTGCAATGCCCGGCGTCGACTTGCTATGTCCGGCCAACGCCCTGTTACGCCATGATGTGCTCTACGACTCTATGAACTATTACAACTACTCTAGTCATTATCTTAATTGTGACTTTTTATTGCCATTGTTCATCAAACCCCCAACCGGCATCGTCAGACACCGCCTACCAAGAGCCTGGGTCTGTCCCGTCAGACACCGCCTACCAAGAGCCTGGGTCTGTCCCGTCAGACACCGCCTACCAAGAGCCTGGGTCTGTCCCGTCAGACACCGCCTACCAAGAGCCTGGGTCTGTCCCGTCAGACACCGCCTACCAAGAGCCTGGGTCTGTCCCGTCAGACACCGCCTACCAAGAGCCTGGGTCTGTCCCGTCAGACACCGCCTACCAAGAGCCTGGGTCTGTCCGAGGTTTCTTCCTAAAAGGGAGTTTTTCCTTGCCACTGTCGCACTTACACATTCATGCATGCTCTTGGGGAATCACTGGAATTGTTAGGTCCTTAGAAATTACAGAGTGTGGTCTAGACCTACACTCCTGAGATAATTCTTGTTATGATTTGACACTATAAATAAAATTTAATTGAATTATTTCGTTTCTACTGACCGCCAGAGGCGGTACTTTCAGCACCTGGATATCCATCGCACACATGTGCAGGTCGAGTGTTTGTATCAACAAAGTCACCTGTGACCTGGGTGACGTATGCCCTGTGCTCCGGCACAAAGGGCAGGCCCACCCAGGAAGTGACCTCTTTGCATCTTCTCGCGTTGGTAAGCAGGTTTTCGAGTTTCAAACAGGTTTTGGCATCGCTGGGAGTCTTGTTGCCCAAACGGATTGGAGCTGTGAATTTACACCCTCCAAAAGACTGCGACTAGCCACCTTAACACGATTGCACTCATTACATAAGGTAAGACCGATTTTTGAGAAAGAGTTAACGTTGTGTTACAGCCACACCGCTTGGCCGACTTGTAGTCAGCTGTGTCGTTGTTCACGCCGTTCCTGAGAAGGGCGAAGATACGGGGAGATTCCCTCCCGCAAACTTTCTTTTCTTGTAACGGAATGCAGTAGTGGTCTCGCTTTCACTGCGTTCGTTCAAACTCTCCCGGTCAGTCATCGGAGGTTTGTTATTTTCAGTTGTTGGGTACGCGCTCATAAGTTAATGGCGCTGTGAAAATCATTTACTAATTATTGTTATTATTTTAGTTGTTTACGCTGTTGGGCTGCTGGCCATTTAGGCTCAGCTTTTGTTTCTTTGTTAAGACACTATAGCGTGAGATAAGGTTGGCGGCGTGTGCTCGTAGCGTAGCTACCCCCGTAATTGAGTTGATTAAGAAGCGACCCTTTTGCTGCTGTTCTGGTTAAATAGGTCTTCCTTTGTTTGACAATCGTGGTTCATGAGTATGCTCGCCTCACGACCGCTCCGCATATCCCGTTTCACGGTAAAAGGAGATATTCAGTTTTTGACATTCATTGCTGCACTGGAGTGTGTTCACTCCAGACGGCGCTACGTTATATAGTGGCATTAAGTTATTTTTGCCTTAAGACAGCAGGGATTGTCTACATTGTATTGTAGCGTCACTGTAGACAATAACAGCACCTGGGACAGTGTGACACGCTTAACCACGGTGCAGGCTGCCTGCTTGCAGCATAAGTGAAGGCGCAGCTAGACAGTCAGTGACAATGTTTATGACCTGTGTTGACTGCCGGGCCCCTCTTGAGCCATATGATGGCCACGACAGACGTCCTTCCTGCCTTGGCATTGACCACCTACGGCAGGGGCTAACAGAGCTGGCATCCATGAATTGCGGTGCCTAAGCCTGGCGATGCGGTCAGCCAGACTGGCTCAGCTAGGGAGGACCACTGGGGCTCAGCGGCCTCCGCCACACAGGGACACACAGGTCCTCCACCCCCAAGTCCTAACAACATCCACAAGCGTAGACGGACTGAGAAATGTGAAAATCCTAGTACAGGCAAACGTAAAAAGGTTGCCCTGTCACAAAAGGTGGACAGTTTGACGTCTGAATTTGCACAGATTAAGGCTCTCCTTTAGACATTACAGCCTTCAGGTGCAGCGGCAGGTAGTGGTCTCGCTACATCCCAACGACGGTCACCACCACCTCCAGTATTATCACCGGCATTCGAAAGCCAGGACGACGATGTCCTCTCCACTAGAGCTTCGGAGAGCTTAACTCTTGGCCAAGTAGAGTATGTAGAGGAGGTGGGTGATGACGGGGCAGGCCAGGCCTTCAGCTGCTCTCATCCTGGCTCGCGGGAAACAGGGAGTGAACGGGAAGGCTCAGAGAGCAGCCAGACATCGGTCAGGCCTATTTTGAAGGTGGCACTAGCACGCCTTGGGTTAGATGAGGCACCGGTCGTAGTACCTCCTCAGAGTGCATTTTTAAGACGGCTCATCAGTCAACAGCTCTCTGTGTCCCACCATCAGCTCCATACATTGAGGAGCTCCAAAAGGTGCTGGGGAGACCCCAGACGTCTCTCTCACCTTCCGAGTGACTGTAGGGCATAGGCGAACATGGTGGATGCGTCCAGCTACGGACTAGGCAATATGCCCAATGTAGAGCCGGCTGTTGCGGCCCTTGTTGTTGTGCAGTCCCCTGACGAAGCACTCAGGCCCGACGCTCGCTGTCCCCGGCCGCAGTGCCGCTTGGGACGTATTGGAAATTCTATGTCCCACCTCATCCTAGCCCTGTCCCAGTCACTACAAGACTCAGATGCAGACCCGTCTATTCAGAGATTAAGTGATGCCTCCCTGCAGGCATTTGCTTACATGAGCAGGGAGCTAGGAAGGCTTATGTCCTCACTGACCCTTGCTCGACGCCAGATATGGCTGACCCAGTCTCCGCTTTCGGAGCCATGCAGAAGGGCACTCCGTTCCCTTCCGGTTGTTCCAGGGGAACTGCAGCACAAGTATTCACAGCGCAGACTTGCGATTGCAGATACCTCTGGCGGTCATCCGAAACTCATAGAACCGCGGTTACATATGTAACCATCGTTTGGGTAGCAGCTTGCTGTGAGGTGACCGTTTTGTTTGTTTGCCGTTTATTTGCCTCAGTTTAATATTCTGTTTTTGTATTTCGGTTTGAGTATGTTTTGGTAATGGTTTCGTTAATAAACACACACATTGAGAACTTGAAAAGCTTCCTCTCCAGTCGTCATTCGTGACAAAATCATAGTATAGTATGTCACAAAAAAGTCCTAAATAGTCATAGTATAAACCCTCTGCTATTCATACTGACCTCGGCTTCGTTTTCATTGTAGAACCTCTTCTTCATGTCGGGGTCCCAGTCGATGGCCACGTAAGGCTGAGCTGTAGACACACATGCAGACACACACACACACACACACACACACACACACACACACACACACACACACACACACACACACACACACACACACACACACACACACACACACACACACACACACACACACACACACACACAGCTGCAGTTTGAACATTGATTTAAACCCAGTTATAAATGCAACAGCAGCTAGTGACCTCCTCTAGAGAACAGAGCTGCAGAGATGAATGGAAATGATTTGGAGTTTTGGAAACAGAGGCTAAATAAAATATAGCTGCTGCTTTGGTCTTTGTGGAATCTCACCTCCAATATTATATAGTTAAGATGAGTGTTTGTGTGTGTGTCTCTCTCTGCATGTGTGTGTGTGTGTGTGTGTGTGTGTGTCTCTCTGTGTGTGTGTGTGTGTGTGTGTGTGTGTGTGTGTGTGTGTGTGTGTGTGTGTGTGTGTGTGTGTGTCTCTGCATGTGTTTCTCTCTGTGTGTGTGTGTATGTGTCTGTGTGTGTGTGTGTGTGTGTGTGTGAGAGACTCACAGCTGAAGGACACGGCGCTGCCCCCCTCCCCCGTCCCCCTCTCAGTCGTCCCATTGGAGTTGACCGCCTGGATGGTGAACAGACTCTTCCTCCTCCTCGCTGGCTGCTGATTGGCTGGCGGGCTCGGGGAACATGCCTCCTCCTGCTTGTCCTCCTCTTGTTCTTCCTCTGTGGTGTGACAGGCCGGCGGCCGCTGCTCCGCTGGCGGCTCTGATGCGATGGCATTGCTGCGGCTCGACGCCTCACAGGTATTCGTGCCGTTAGCGCCGGCGGCGTTAGCGTGGAGCTCGGGTTGGCTGTTGGTCTCTGTGTCGCCATGGTCCAGGGGGGGCTCTGTGTGGTTAACGTCGGGGCGGGGCTCGCCCGCAGCGCTGTCGTTTGATTGGCTTTGTGCCGATTCATCGCCGCAGTCGGGCTCTGGTTCTGGTTCTGTCTGGGACGGCCCGGCCTTCTCCCCATTGTCCGTCTCTTCCTCTGAGAGAGCAGTAGCCAATCAGAGAGAAGCTACACTGCAGCTCAACATCATTTTCACTATAAATTCATTTTTGAATAACAAATATTGACTCAAAAAAGC
>CM042318.1:540000-542500 GCA_023566125.1 Zingel zingel
AAAACAACACAGATGTTGCGTTGACTTGAAATTCGCCTCGCCAGACTCGTGCTGCATTCAAAGTTGTTGTAAAATACCTTTTTTGCGGGTATGCGGATTAAATATCAAGTAATACTCAATTGTGAAGTAGCTACACCTTTTAAAGGATCCCTTCTGTAAATCAGGGTTAAGGTTAGGGGTTAGGAAAGTGAAAGGTTAGTGAAATTGTATATATAAAAAAAAAAATTAAAAAAAAAAGTTAACACCAACATTTAGTGGCAAAATCCATTGTTATGTCTATAAAATTATTTTAGATATGGTATAAGTTCAAGTTTAAGTCACCACTACCTCTGGTCAAATATTGACTTAGTATCTCAGAATATAAACTAAGAATCTCAAAGTAATGAGAAACTTTAAAATATTGACTTAGAATCTCAATATATTGACTTGTTGAAACTAGTATTACTTTATATTATGAGTCTGGAGATCCTTTTTTCTTGTTGAAGGGGAAATCAATTCTTGGGACACGTTTCTACTGTTTCAACTGAATGTTATTAATGCTGATAGTGTTTGGATGCTTTCAACGTTTGTTCAAATTCTGCATTAGCAAAACACAAAAAATTATTATAAAATGATAAATCTTCACCCGGACAAGTGACTTTTGTGCATGGACAAGTGAAACGTAAATGTACTTTAAAAAAAAAAAGTTAATGTCAAGCCCTGAACATGATGAAGAACTGCAAAGCTAGTTTTGGGTGTCCTAAGCAGGAGGTGGGAATAGTACTGTCTGTCTGCCTGTCTCTCAGTGTGCCTGCCTGTCTGTGTGTGTGTGTGTGTGTGTGTGTGTGTGTGTGTGTGTGTGTGTGTGTGTGTGTGTGTCTGTCTGTCTCTCAGTGTGCCTGTCTGTCCGTGTGTGTGTGTGTGTGTGTGTGTGTGTGTGTGTGTGTGTGTCTGTGACTCTCAGTGTGCCTGTCTGTCCGTCCGTCTGTCTGTCTGTCTGTGTTTCTTACGCCAGCCTCTGCAGGATCAGCTGGTAGAGCGCCTGGTGGCTGCAGTGGCGTTGCTCCACGCTGAGCAGCAGCGGGTGCCCGAACAGCGAGGTCCCGTAGGAGCTGCCCCCCGAGCCATAGTCTCTGTAGTGGGAGCGCTCCCTCAGGTACAAGGCCAGCAGCACCGGCTGCTCCTCAGCCTCCTCCAAAACACTCAGCTCGTACCTGCACACAGGTTCAGCTTGGAAGTTAAACAGCATTATGTTGGCTAACACAGAGGTGACACAGAGCTGACACAGAGCTGACACAGAGCTAACAAAGAGCTGACACAGAGCTAACACAGAGCTAACATAGAGCTGACATAGAGCTGACAAAGGTCATTTCAATACATTTTCCATTTAAAACCCGGGTTTCCTTACACAAAGATGTCGTCTCGGTCCAGTATGCAGCTCAGAGATTCATCAGCGTTGTAGATCTTATAGAAGCGGTGGTTGAACACGTCAGCTACCACCATCTGAAACACAAGTACTTATTCTAGTTTTTTAGTGTAAAGAAAGTCAGAAGCCGTAGCTTTCTGCTGTAGAAAGAATGAACGCTCTACCTTTAAACAGGACCATCTGCTCCGTTCTCTGAAGCCTACACATTATCGGAATCAGGGGTACAAATGTGTAAAAAGGTGAGATTCCTTCTAGAAGGCCCTAGGGGTTTTCTTAATCTCCCTGCACAATCTGTCCTTTTCTCTTGTTGTGTTCCTGTTTCCTTGATTTATTAAATGAATCCTACTACTACTAAAGCTGCGAGGTAGTGCGCAGGGCAGAGGGGGAAATTACAGCGCAGCTATACGTCATCATTCATACGTCATCTTCATCTTTTTTTCGTTTGCATTCCCACTGGCCAAGTGGCCATAGGGACTGGTAGGAGGGGTAAGGGAGTGACGCAAGCACGGCAACGTTTTTCCTTGGTGGCGTACAAGGCCAGCAGTGCCTGCCCGTCCGCATCAATCCACTTTTCCGAGTTCTGCATTCTGTCCATTCTTGTAGTAATTCACGTAATGTTTTGCTCAACACAGACGGGGCTTTATTATACTCGGAACAGACCCCGCCTCTGCCTGCTGCGCTGTGGACGTGTGTGTGTGTGTGTGTGTGTGTGTGTGTGTGTGTGTGTGTGTGTGTGTGTGTGTGTGTGTGTGTGTGTGTGTGACCTCCAGCTCACAGCGAGGTGTCTGAGCAGGACTGGCCCAGCAACGAGCTAGCGGCCGGGGCAGGCGCCTGCTGGCTGTCGCCTCACTTCATGGAGCTCCTCAACTCCGAAAACTTTGAAGCAAATTGTCAATTCGGCATCAAGTTTCGCAAGACTGCCTATATTCAAAATCTAAACAGTTAATTTCTCGCCTAAAACGTTGTCAGAAGTGAATTTAATGATGAATAAGATGGTGAAAATTGTTAAAAATGTCCCGTTGTTGCTCTGTCTGCAAGTTCCGAGTTGGCAGTGGGCGGGACTTATAAGTTCGACCAATCAAGTCCACCTAGGAA
>CM042318.1:555000-580000 GCA_023566125.1 Zingel zingel
TCAGCCTGGTACTAGAACTATGGTGACCGTGTCTCAGCCTGGTACTAGAACTATGGTGACCGTGTCTCAGCCTGGTACTAGAACTATGGTGACCGTGCCTCAGCCTGGTACTAGAACTATGGTGACCGTGTCTCAGCCTGGTACTAGAACTATGGTGACCGTGTCTCAGCCTGGTACTAGAACTATGGTGACTGACTGCGATGGGGAAAAGGTGTTTTTACTGTCAGTGAATAGCACCGAGTGAAAGTCAAGGTTTTCTTTATATCTAGTGACAGTGATCATGTCTTTAGTTCAGATAAGTACTGTTAATCTAGCTAGATCTAGAAATAGAAGGCATCATGCTAGCTATGGGCTAACTTGCCAGTCAGTCCCAACTGTGGAATCCCCCGACGTTGTAAACACATTTTCGATTAGATATCTCACGTTTGAATGGTAGCCTACTAGCTCCAGTAACAACATATTTGCCTAGTGTTTATTTATTACTTGGATGGGGGATGCTGTTCGGCTTTTCACAAGTTTAGACAGATAGCTAACGCTACGCCGACGTTTTGCTAACGTTAGCGCCACAGCGTTAGTCTAGACGGCTAGGTAAATGTTACGGCTGCCTTTGGAGTTTCCTATATCTGCGTCCTTGTTGTCAACATAAGACCTGGGGCGTTAGTGCTCCTTTTGTACCATAATTGTATTGAATGAAATGTTAAGCTTCGCTCCTACGAGATGGGTGTATTTTTGTTACGTTACACACAAAGCTAACTGTTAGCCTGTGTGTATGCTAGCGGAATTAGCTAACATTGCGTAGCCAGCCAGCAGCTTCGGCAGTAGTTTCGGCGAGCTAACCACAACAGCTAACACATCCACCAGCATCTCTATTTCAAACATCACTGCAGGTTGACTGCTTTTAGCAGCAGAAGTTGATTGTGGGCGACAATACTGTCGTGGTTAGCTCACTGAAACTACTGCCGATTGCCGAAGTTGCTGGCTGGTTACGCAACGTTAGCTAATTCCTCTAGCATACATACAGGCTAACTATAGCCAGTTAGCTTTGTGTGTAACTTAACAAAAACCCACCCATCTCGTAGGAGCGAAGCTTAACATTTCATTCAATAAAATGATGGTACAAAAGGAGCACTAACGCCCCAGGTCTTATGGTGACAACGTGGACGCCGATATAGCAAACTCCAAAGGCAGTCGTAATATTTACCTAGCTAGCTAGCAGTCTAGGCTAACGCTGTTGCGCTAACGTTAGCAAACGTTGGCGTAGCTAGCTGTCTAAACTTGTGAAAAGCCGAACAGCATCCCAGTACAAGCTGTGTTTCACTTTCCCTCCAATATTATTATACACATAGTAACGACACATGGACTCGGTCGAGACCAAAAGCCATATTTGGTAAGACCAGTGGCACAGACCGAGACCATAGACAGTGAACAGAGACCAGTGGCACAGACCGAGACCATAGACAGTGAACAGAGACCAGTGGCACAGACCGAGACCATAGACAGTGAACAGAGACCAGTGGCACAGACCGAGACAGTGAACAGAGACGGGGCTTTCGTCTGTCGTCTCCCCAACATGACATAAAGCAATGCATTGTGGGGGAAAAGAGAAGCATTGCAAACCCTTGTAAAATAATACGACTTTTTTGTATTTTATTCCGTTTTGTGATATCCATTGTATTTGATGTTGTTGGGTAACAGTTTAAATGTTTATTACCAACAAGCAAATTACGTAAATTCATTAGAAAATAAACCCTGCAACATGGGCTTTAATTATTAATCCAGTGACATCACATTATAGATCAGCCCGTTACCGGCCCCGACACAAATGGGTTGGGGTTAGAAAAACGGCAAAAAAAGAGTTTAAAAAAACGGCACATTCAAATCAAATCATTCAACAAGCATTGTCTGACGGCAGCAAGAGAACAATGACAGGATGAATGAGACGAGATGATCCAGCTTAGACTGGGCAGAGCCTGGGCCGGGCCTGGGCTGTGCCCGGGCTGGGCCTGGGTGGAGCCTGGGCAGAGCCTGGGCAGAGCTTGGGCAGAGCTTGGGCAGAGCTTGGGCTGGGCCTGGGCCGGGCCTGGGCAGAGCCTGGGCAGGGCCTGGGTGGAGACCTTATACATGATATATCAGTGATCTTAAACACAGCTGGTCCTCACCATGCCGGAGCTCAGACAGGCGTCCAGCACGCTCACGTGCACGTTCCTGAGACGCTCGCAGCTGCTATCTGAACTCTTCATCCACAGACGGCACTCGGAACCCGCAGGCACCGTGAACGCCTCACACATCGCTCTCTGGATCGAGTCTGAAAACAGCGTAAAACACACCTGAAACAGCCCCGAAATCACCATCACCAAACCCACCAGAGTCCATGTAAATAATCAGGACTTTTAGCGTGTATAGAGCCAGCATATCTCCACCAGACTCCATGTAAATAATCAGGACTTTTAGAGTGTATAGAGCCAGCATATCTCCACCAGACTCCATGTAAATAATCAGGACTTTTAGCGTGTATAGAGCCAGCATATCTCCACCAGACTCCATGTAAATAATCAGGACTTTTATCATCGTAAAACACACTTGTGTCTGACAATGTTGTCAGACTCTTAGAATAATAATCTGAGTCTGTCAGCAGCAACAACAGAACTTTTAGTGACTCTAACTGCTGCTGAACATTAGTCCTGTAGGGTTACATTACAGCTTGGTTCTGGTTTAATACTGGACCAGTTTCACAGATTAGTACTTCACTTTCTATATTCAATCTGTCTGCAGCTGAGGCAACACCTGAATGTCCCCTCTGGGAACAATAAAGCCTGCTCTTATCCCGTGTGAACACAGTCATCTGAGATGTGAAGCGGAAACTGTTAAAAGGTTAATGGCGAGAGTCTGACCAGAGGTGCAGGGCTAGAGTCTGACCAGAGGTGCAGGGCTAGAGTCTAGAGTCTGACCAGAGGTGCAGGGCTAGAGTCTGACCAGAGGTGCAGGGCTAGAGTCTGACCAGAGGTGCAGTGCTAGAGTCTAGAGTCTGACCAGAGGTGCAGTGCTAGAGTCTAGAGTCTGACCAGAGGTGCAGTGCTAGAGTCTAGAGTCTGACCAGAGGTGCAGTGCTAGAGTCTAGAGTCTGACCAGAGGTGCAGTGCTAGAGTCTAGAGTCTGACCAGAGGTGCAGTGCTAGAGTCTAGAGTCTGACCAGAGGTGCAGTGCTAGAGTCTAGAGTCTGACCAGAGGTGCAGGGCTAGAGGCTGACCAGGGATGACCTTCTGCATGTCCCCCCCCCCCCCCCCAGCTGTCATGTCCATTAAAAGGCACAAAGCCCAAAAAATTATCTTTAAAAAAAACAAAGTTGACAGTGTTAAAACAAAACACACACACACACACACACACACACACACACTCACGGATGCTGTCGGAGCGGCTAAACTTTGCGGTGATGACGTTCTCCATGTTGCTATGGAGACAGAGGAAGATCTCAATGGGGTACACCTCCACCTTCAGAGTGCTGGGCAGGTCCACCACCTAAAACACAAACGCACACACACACAGAGTTAAAGTGAAGTCCAGGATCAGCAGTAGTCTGCTCTCAGCGTGTGATTGGCTGTGCGTGGTGATGTCACCTTGCGTTCCAGCGGCGGCTGGCCATCCACGGTGCCGTACCAGGCCAGCAGCCGGTGCCAGACCTCAGCCGGAACCAGCATGAAGTCCTCGTTCTCCACCAGGCGCTCCTTTAGGTGGAACGAGTCCAGATCTGACCACACACAGACAGACAGACAGACAGACAGACAGAGAGAGAGACACACACAAGTATGAAAATCGGTTCTTCTGCTCGGGGTGGAGGTGTATTAACAGAGAGAGACAGAGAGAGAGAGAGAGACAGAGAGAGAGAGAGAGAGAGAGACAGCTTTAGAGAGAGAGAGAGAGAGAGAGAGACAGAAAGAGAGAGAGCGACAGCGAGAGAGAGAGAGAGAGAGAGAGAGAGGGGGGAGAGAGACAGCGAGAGACAGAGAGAGAGCGAGAGAGACAGCGAGGGGGGGGGGGGGGGAGAGGGAGAGAGACAGCGAGAGACACAGAGAGAGAGAGAGAGAGAGAGAGAGAGAGAGAGAGCGTGCTGCGTTCACTGACCCTCAAACAGCTCAGTGTTGTCGATCTGACCGGGGAAGGACGACGAGTTCTGGTCTCCAGTCTCCACAAACTCCGTCCACTGTTCATACCAGCGACGCTCCACCACGTACCTGCAACACACACACACACACACACACACACACACACACACACACACACACACACACACACACACACACACACACACACACACACACACACACACACACGTATCAGACTAGCTGGATGTTTCCTGGAGGAGTGAGACGGAGACTCGGCCGTCACCGAACTATCAGCAGACACGTTCAGCTTTCACTTTCACTGCAGGTCAGCTCTGAGACTCAGCGTCTTCACTCGCTCTGCTCTCGGTATTCTCCCTGACCACTTATTATTAGTAGTAGTAGTATTATTATTATAACCATTCCTTTCCGACGAAAAACGTAGAAATAATAGTTTAGGGGTTAGTAAAAATACAAGTTCAGCACAACTCTGTTGTTTTCACTCAAATATCAATTCTGAGTGAGCCAGCTAAGACATCTTAAAAGGGAAATGTTTTTTTAAACCTCGACCCTATCTTTCTATGTTTTTGTGTCTAAGATGTTTTTTAAAACATCTTTTAAAAAAAGCGAATTGTGTTCGCTAAACCCACCAGACTCCATGTAAATAATCAGGACTTTTATCATCGTAAAACACACTTCATTCAAAGTGGACAGAAACTAAATCAAACTATCAAAGTCCGTCTTGGTTCATCTTTCCACTGTTCCAACAATCACGACTCTGGTTTGGTTGAAATTAACCCTTAATTCACCCATTTACATGTGGAGATATGCTGGCTCTATACACGCTAAAAGTCCTGATTATTTACATGGAGTCTGGTGGGTTCAGCGCTAGCGACCTAGCTAGCAAACTAAAAGGATCTTCCTCTTTAACTAAAGGTCTATCTCTGTAGGGATCCATCCCATAATGTTGTCAGACACTTAGAATAATAATCTGAGTCTGTCAGCAGCAACAACAGAACTTTTAGTGACTCTAACTGCTGCTGAACATTAGTCCTGTAGGGTTACATCACAGCTTGGTTCTGGTTTAATACTGGACCAGTTTCACAGATTGTTGCTCCATCAGACACTCAGACACAGAGACATGGAGACAGAGAGTGCAGGGTGGAAACACATCCGGAATTACCCTTTAAATCAGCTCTGGTCAAAACAAAAGTGGAATCTTCCGAGGCAACCCTGAACACGTCACTAACGTTACAGCTGGTTAGCGTTAGCAGCGTCAGTTAGCTCGAGCTAACACAGCAGCACCGAGCCGTTAAACGGTACTAACCGGTCCAACTCTGCCGTTAAACCCGTCATTAACGGTTAGTTAACGTTAACCGTGTCACTGTGTGTATACGTTTGTGTGTGTATATGTTTGTGTGTGTGTGTCTCTCACTCACCAACTGTCCCCCGCGCGGAGCTCGCGCTCCCGCAGCAGAGACTCGATCTCCCGCCGCTGGGTCTCCAGGCCCGGAGGCTCCGCGGCCGTCATGATGCGTCGATCAATCACTCATAAATGTCGGACCTGTTAACGTTAACCGGAGCCGGGACACCAAAGGAACAGGTCAACGGCCGCATTGATCAACTGATAAACGGGGAAGCTACACGGAGCTGTGTTTGCGGAAGTAGGAAGTGGTTTACAATCCGATGACGACGTCCTGGCTGTCAAATTTTGTTTCCCTACTACGGCCACGCCAAGACCCGCCCTTCAACAGCAGCCTGATTGGTTGGCGTTAGGCATTGACCTCGAGTGGTTAAGGTTAGGATAGCCGATTGGTCAGGGAACAGATCGGGTTACGTTACCTGACGCCTGGCCAATAGTAGTGTGTGAATGCTGTTGAAGGGCGGGTCTTAGCGTTTTTTTTTTTTATTATTGCAGAATACATTTGTTATAATTTGTGAAAAAAGGAAATTGAACTTGTAGAACACAAATCATTTAGTTACAGATCATGTTTTCATAAAGAATAAAAAAATAATAGGACGACATATCGCTTCCTGGCTCACTTCAGCCGGATGAACACGAGGGGGCCGCGTTCAGCCAATATTAAACATGTTGATTATTCCTTTTAAAGAAATTTTCTTTTCTTTGTATTATTATTCTTTTTTATAATTTTTTAAAGAAATGTACTTATTTTATTTTGTATTAAATATATGTATATATATACATATATATATATATATATATATATATATATATATATATATATATATATATATATATACATATACATATATATATATATATATACATATACATATATATATATATATATATATATATATATATATATATATATATATATATATAATTAAATATTTGGCTTTCTAAAATATGCTTATTTTATTATTTTTTCGTATAGATATTAATTTTAGAAGAAAATATATTTATTTTATTTTTAATTAATATTTTTTATATGACATTTTATTTTTCACCACTTTTTATTTTTATTATAATCAAGAACATTAATATATATATATATATATATATATATATATATATATATATATATATATATATATATATATATGTGTATATATATATATATATATATATATATATATATATATATATATATATATATATATATATATATACACATATATATTTATATACAGTATTTATATACAATATATATATATATACACATATATATATATATATATATATATATATATATATATATATATATATATATATATATATATATATATATATATGTATATATATATATATATATATATATATATATATATATGTGTATATATATATATATATATACACATATATATATATATATATATATATATATATATGACAGACAGAACTAACAGGCCAAACAGCTTTAAAAGGGACGTACTCATGCTGATGTGAAGCTTGGTTCATGAGGTAAATGATATTTAAAAAGACTTAAAGTTCAAGACTTTAAAGAGTAAAGTAGTCAGCGCAGGAGAATATATATATATATATATATATATATATATATATATATATATATATATATATATATATATATATATATATATAAAACAAGAATGTAATCATCACATGTAACATAAAAAACATTAAATTACATCTAAAAATGAATAACTTGTTTGTAGCTTTGCGGTATTTTAATGTTTTTATGACAGAAACATATTCATAAAAACTTTATTAATTGAGAACATTTCATACAAAGTAAAAATATAAAACACGCTTGATAATAAATACAGTTAAATAGAAAGTATATTAAAATAATATATATAAATTAGTTTCTTATTTTTTATAATCTTTTATAAATTTTTAAAAGTAAATATATTTATTTAATTTGTATTATTTTTTTAATAAATATGTGTATTTGATATTTGGTTTATGATGTATCTTATTTTTAAAAAGATGCCTTTCACTAATAAGTTTAATATTCATTACTTAAAAAATAAATAAATTAAAGTACATAAGTTGTAAATAATTAAAATAAACAATATAATCTCATGAAAGGTTAAACTAATATATATATATATATATATATATATATATATATATATATATATATATATATATATATAACAATGTTACTTGACTGTTAATTTATTTTAGGGATTTACTAAATTAATTAATTTCTAAAAACAAATCCAAAATGGGTTTTTATAAAAAATGTAATATGTTTTATAACTTTTTGTTATTATTTTGTATAAATAAGTCTATAAATTATAGTTTTTACATTTTTTAAGAAATATTTATTTTTTATTTTTTAATAATTTGGAAGACATATATTTATTATTTATTTTATAAATCTGGATTTTATTTTTTATTTCAAAGGAAATATCTTTATTTATTCATTACTTTGATCTTTATTCTATAAATGTAGTTCATTTATTTTTCATTATTATTGTTTTTATATATAAATTTGGCATTGTGTATCATGACGTCTTTCATTTCAAATGTTGTGGCTGTAAATATCGCGAGGTTTTAAGCGTCTTGTTCTCGACCAATCAGCGCCCTCACCAATAAACTCTCAGCCAATGAGGCGTCAGTTTGCTGTCGCGTGGTTGTGAGGGAAAGCTGTTTGACTCTAGAAGGGATACAGCAAGTTTAGGATAATAAATTGTGGTTTGGGTAAAAACACTCCCGAGGAACGAACACGCGTTTCTTGTGTGTCAAAGTATTAAAATTGTATTATTATATTAGCCTAGATTGTGCGAGATAAAGCGTAATTTTGCGTAATTTCCGGTCGTAGCTCGAGCCACAACCGGGAAAAGTTCCGCGGGCTTCGGCGGTGGAGAGACAGAGAAACACAAACAAACATGGAGGCTGAGATGGTGGAGGCTGAGTGCGAGCAGCAGAAGCCGGTAGAAAGCGGCCAGAAGGCGGGCTCAGCAGCCGGAGAACCGGCGGTTAGGGTCTCCTATGAGCTTCCCTGGGTGGAGAAGTACAGGCCGGTCAAACTGAACCAGATCGTGGGCAACGAAGAGACGGTGAGTCGGCTGGAGGTGTTCGCCAGAGAGGGAAACGTGCCCAACATCATCATAGCAGGTCAGACACTTTAAATATCTGAATAATCTGTTTAATAATCTTAAGAATCTGACATCACAGCAGGTTAGAGACTTTAAATATCTTGTATCTGTCTGTCTGTCTCTGTGTGTGCGCGTGCCTGTCTGTCTCTCTCTCTCTCTGTGTGTGTGTGTGTGTGTGTGTGTGTGTGTGTGTGTGTGTGTGTCTGTCTCTGTGTGTCTGTCTCTGTGTGTCTGTCTCTGTGTGTGTGTGTGTGTGTGTGTGTGTGCGTGCGCGTGCGCAGGTCCTCCAGGA
Organism: Zingel zingel; assembly: GCA_023566125.1. Lineage (NCBI taxonomy): Eukaryota > Metazoa > Chordata > Actinopteri > Perciformes > Percidae > Zingel > Zingel zingel. Next base: position 563,920 of record CM042318.1, read on the forward strand.
ACAGGGAAGACCACCAGCATCCTGTGTTTGTCCCGAGCGCTGCTGGGAGCCTCCATGAAGGACGCCGTGCTGGAGCTCAACGCCTCCAACGAGAGGTAACAGGAAACGCCAGTCAGAGCCTACCAATGCCTGCCCAGCGCCACGCTCCGCCCGACAACCTCAACCCACAGAACGGGCGGGGGGGGGCTGCTCTGAACTGGTGGACTGATCTCACGATGAAAAATCTCATCACGTTTAATCTCGTCCACGTCACACCTAAAATAAATACACAGACACTCTGGGATGGTTTAGTTAAAGAGTTTCTACTACGCTTCAATCTAGAACTGCAAATATTACACTGGATCTAACTGGTGTGTCTTTAAGGTGGATCTAACTGGTGTGTCTTTAAGGTGGATCTAACTGGTGTCTTTAAGGTGGATCTAACTTAAGGTGGATCTAACTGGTGTCTTTAAGGTGGATCTAACTGGTGTCTTTAAGGTGGATCTAACTGGTGTCTTTAAGGTGGATCTAACTGGTGTGTCTTTAAGGTGGATCTAACTGGTGTGTCTTTAAGGTGGATCTAACTGGTGTGTCTTTAAGGTGGATCTAACTGGTGTCTTTAAGGTGGATCTAACTTAAGGTGGATCTAACTGGTGTCTTTAAGGTGGATCTAACTGGTGTCTTTAAGGTGGATCTAACTGGTGTCTTTAAGGTGGATCTAACTGGTGTGTCTTTAAGGTGGATCTAACTGGTGTGTCTTTAGGGTGGAGGCTAACTGTTTCTTTAGGGTGGAGGCTAACTGTTTCTTTAGGGTGGAGGCTAACTGTGTTCTCTTTAGGGTGGAGGCTAACTGTTGTGTCTTTAGGGTGGAGGCTAACTGTTGTCTCTTTAGGGTGGAGGCTAACTGTGTCTTTAGGGTGGAGGCTAACTGTGTCTTTAGGGTGGAGGCTAACTGTTGTGTCTTTAGGGTGGAGGCTAACTGTGTCTTTAGGGTGGAGGCTAACTGTTGTCTCTTTAGGGTGGAGGCTAACTGTTGTGTCTTTAGGGTGGAGGCTAACTGTGTCTTTAGGGTGGAGGCTAACTGTTGTCTCTTTAGGGTGGAGGCTAACTGTTGTGTCTTTAGGGTGGAGGCTAACTGTTGTGTCTTTAGGGTGGAGGCTAACTGTGTCTTTAGGGTGGAGGCTAACTGTTGTGTCTTTAGGGGAATCGAGGTGGTGAGGAACAAGATCAAGATGTTTGCTCAGCAGAAAGTCACGCTGCCCAAAGGACGACACAAGATCATCATCCTGGACGAGGCCGACAGGTGAGAGACTTCACCTGTCAACAAGCTGCACCCACCACACTCAATGTAAATAATTATATATATATTACAAATAATATATATATATATATATATATATATATATATATATATATATATATATATATATATATATATAAAAAAAAAATCGGCTTTTATCATCGTAAAACACACTTCATTCAAAGTGGACAGAAACTAAATCAAATTATTAAAAGTCGTCTTGGTTCATCTTTCCACTGTTCCAACAATCACATTTAGGGAGGGAGGAGAGAGTGGGAGGAGAAGGAAGGAGGGAGGGTGGGAGGAGAAGGAAGGAGGGAGGGTGGGAGGAGAGGGAAGGAGGGAGAGAGGGAGAGAGAGAGAGTGACGGAGGAGAGTGAGGGTCGGAGGAGGGGGAGAGGGAGGAAAAGGAGGGAGGGATGACAGAGAGAGAGAGAGAGAGGGAGGGAGGGAGGGATGAGAGGGAAGGAAGGAGGGAGGGAGGGATGAGAGGGAGGATGATGTCATTGTGTCCTGACCGAGGATGATGTCATTGTGTCCCGCAGCATGACGGATGGCGCCCAGCAGGCGCTGCGGAGGATCATGGAGATCTACTCGAAGACGACGCGCTTTGCTCTGGCGTGCAACGCGTCGGATAAGATCATCGAGCCCATCCAATCACGCTGCGCCGTGCTGCGCTACGCCAGGCTGACGGACGGGCAGATCCTGGCACGCCTGCAGGACGTCGTCCACCAGGAGGACCTGTCTGTGTCTGACGACGGGCTGGAGGCCGTCATCTTCACCGCCCAGGGAGACATGAGACAGGTAGGAGAGACATGAGACAGGTAGGAGAGACATGAGACAGGTAGGAGAGACAGGTAGGAGACATGAGACAGGTAGGAGACATGAGACAGGTAGGAGACAGACAGGCAGTAGAGACACACAGACAGGTAGGAGAGACATGAGACAGGTAGGAGAGACAGGTAGGAGACACAGACAGGTAGGAGACATGAGACAGGTAGGAAACATGAGACAAGTAGGAGAGACCCAGACGGGTAGGAGAGACAGACAGGTTGGAGACATGTCCTGCTGACTTCCTGTGCGTCCTGCTGACTTCCTGTGTGTCCTGCAGGCGCTGAACAACCTGCAGTCGACCCACTCCGGCTTCGGCTTCATCAACAGTGAGAACGTGTTCAAAGTGTGCGACGAGCCCCACCCTCTGCTGGTGAAAGGCATGCTGGGACACTGCGTGGCGGGCAACATCGACGAGGCGTACCGCGTGGTGGAGGCACTGTGGGCGCTCGGATACTCGCCAGATGACATCATCGGGAACATCTTCAGGGTCTGCAAGACCCTCCCCATGGCAGAGTACCTGAAGCTGGAGTTCATCAAGGTTAGCCCCGCCCCCTTAATAATATCATGGTTAGCCCCGCCCCTTATTACACCAAGGTTAGCCCCGCCCCCTTATTAATCGTCACCATCCCGGTTAGCCCCGCCCCTTATCGCCATCAAGGTTAGCCCCGCCCCCTTATTAATCGTCACCATCACGGTTAGCCCCGCCCCTTATTATCGCCATCAAGGTTAGCCTCGCCCCTTATTGGCGCCATCGAGGTTAGCCCCGCCCCTTATTAATCACCGCCAGGCCCCTCAGAGTCTCGGCCCCTCAGAGTCTCCCTCGGCCCCTCAGAGTCTCGGCCCCTCAGAGTCTCAGAGTCTCGGCCCCTCAGAGTCTCGGCCCCTCAGAGTCTCAGATTCTCGGCCCCTCAGAGTCTCAGAGTCTCGGCCCCTCAGAGTCTCGGCCCCTCAGAGTCTCGGCCCCTCAGAGTCTCGGCCCCTCAGAGTCTCCCTCGGCCCCTCAGAGTCTCCCTCGGCCCCTCAGAGTCTCAGAGTCTCGGCCCCTCAGAGTCTCGGCCCCTCAGAGTCTCGGCCCCTCAGAGTCTCGGCCCCTCAGAGTCTCTGCCCCTCAGTCTCGGCCCCTCTAGTCAGTGTAATAAACTGTTAGTATGAATCTATCAGCTGTGAGCTGATCTTGTGCCTGATTCTGGAGTAACCGTGGTAGCGGTTGTAGTAACTGTGGTAACGGTGTGATGTTTGTGTGCTGCAGGAGATCGGCTACACTCACATGAGGATGTCTGAAGGCGTGAACTCTCTGCTGCAGATGGCCGGGCTGCTGGGGAGACTCTGCAGCAAGACGGCCCCCCCCGCTGCCAGCTGAAGGAACACGCCATCAGTCACGCCATCGCTCACGCCATCACGCCATCACTCACGCCATCGCGCCATGGCTCACGTTACACCAGAGACTAGAAATAAATCATGTGTTCTGTTGAACCGGGCTCCAAGCTGTATCTGTGCTTAAAGGAGAACTTTCAGACTCAGATTATTATTCTAAGAGTCTGACGACATTATGGGATGGATCCCTACAGAGATAGACCTTTTAGTTAAAGAGTAAAATCCTTTTAGTTTAACATGGAACAGCCCCTAAATCACCATCACCAAACTACACCAGACTCCATGTAAATAACCAGGACTACTATCATCGTAAAACACACTTCATTCAAAGTGGACAGAAACTAAATAAAACTATCAAAGTCCGTCTCGGTTCATCTTTCCACTGTTCCAACAATCACCGCTCTGGTTTGGTGAAATTAACCCTTAATTCCCCCATTTACATGTGGAGATATGGTGGCTCTATACACGCTAAAAGTCCTGATTATTTACATGGAGTCTGGTGGAAATATGCTGGCTTTATACACGCTATAAATACTGATTATTTACATGAAGTATTGTGGAAATATGCTGGCTCTATACACGCTATAAATACTGATTATTTACACTGAGTCTGGTGGAAATATCCTGGCTCTATACACGCTAAAAGTCCTGATTATTTACATGGAGTCTGGTGGAAATATGCTGGCTCTATACACGCTAAAAGTCCTGATTATTTACATGTAGTCTGGTGGAAATATGCTGGCTCTATACACGCTAAAAGTCCTGATTATTTACATGTAGTCTGGTGGAGATATGCTGGCTCTATACACGCTAAAAGTCCTGATTATTTACATGGAGTCTGGTGGAGATATGCTGCTTACACAGTAACCCAGTTATAGTTTCCTTAAGATTTTGAATGCTGGACTTGTAACAAAGTGTTTGTACATGGCAGTATTGGTACTGTTACTAAAGTAAATTGAGGCCAGACCACAGCTTTGGATAACAAGCTTTATTTAATTACAAACTGATGACATGAATTACCTTCAGAGTAGCGGCTACAGAATGCGCTTCAGTACAAACGTCAGCAGTCAGAAGTAATAAATATTAATATTAAAACCGTAACGCAGGGCAGCACGGCCGTCAGAGGAGAGAGAGGAAAGACCAGAGATGCACTTCTCTTAACAGCTTTTTGGTTCCAGGAAACATTTCAACGCTACACAAATCCTAACTAATCCCAGGATCCACTTCCTGTTTAGCGCTGCTAAACCGGGGCCCGACGGCGTGAATCGCCAGAAGCAGCTGGCGCTCAGACACTTGTTCAGGTTGTTGGGGGAGGAAACGTTTCCTCCGTGAGCCACTATCTGAAGAGGTATTCGGGCTGGCTGAAGGACGGATAGCGGAGATGGATCTAGTTTTGGGCCACGCTGACTTTTAGGGTTCTCTCTCGGGTCACTGGAGAACACGCGGACCGCGACGGGTCACGTTTACTGTCTGTGTTAAAATGGATTTTTATAAAACTGAATTTGAAAAGAAGTATTGTTCAGGAATCCAAACTGAATGGAGGGAGGTCCGGCGCGTCAGCTGTTAGCCGTCTCCGTCCTCCAGGACTTCACGGCCTGCTCTCAGATCGCCGCGGCCCAAAACGCCCGATTTCACGGGAGCTGTTTTTTTTTTTTTTTTTTCAGAATCAGAATCAGAAATACTTTAATAATCCCAGGGAGAAATTATTTAAAATTATTTATTTTGTATAGTTCTTTAAAAATAAAAAGGAAAGTTGTTTTGTGGAGAATAACGTTACTCTGGGCTGAGTGTTGCTATAGTAACCAAACGGGCTCAGGATGCTAATGTTGGTAAAATACGACCACGGCTGGTGGATTTAAGACTAAAAATTATAATTCATTGAATTAATCAAATCTGAACATATGTGTCAGTGGCTTGTTGATCTTTACATTGTTAGTTCATTTACCACACACACACACACACACACACACACACACACACACACACACACACACACACACACACACACACACACACACACACACACAGGACTTATTCTCATCATTAACTTACAATAACGTGTGTGTGGGGTGCTGTGCGTGTGTGTGTGGGGTGCTGTGTGTGTGTGTGGGGTGCTGTGTGTGTGTGTGGGGTGCTGTGCGATGGCGACATGGTGAAATCCTGGAGGGCCTGATTAAAGTGACTGTCCTGTTATACACACTACCGGTCAAAAGTTTGGGGTCACTTAGAAATGTCCGTTCAGACAGAATACCAGCTGAGATCAGCTGCATTGTGATTAATCAGGGCAGCAGTTTTCAGATTACATCATGGGATTACATCATGTGATGACGTCATGTCTAAAGGCTTCTCGACTGTTGGAGACAGAAGTGGCTGAAGAAAGGCTTGAATCCATGCTTTTTGGTCTAAACGTCATACCCAAATTAAAAGTGGTCCAGCTCCCAGATACTCTGACCCTCTGGGAGCTGGACCACTTTTAATTTGGGTATGAGGTTTAGACCAAAAAGCATGGATTTCCAGCCTTTCTTCAGCCACTTCTGTCTCCAACAGTCGAGAATCCTCTTCTGACCGTATGTATGTACGTTATCTGACGACGACGTCTGGTTATCTGACCAGGGAAGTTTCCTAAATAACAGCTGTTCTGTCAGACGTTCAGTCTTCATCTACAGTCTCTGATCTCAGCTCCTTCTCCACAGCAGCTCCAACACAATAATACACATTATTATAAGAGCAATTACAACAAGAGTAATTATAACAAGAGAAGAAATACAACAACTGTAAATATGAACCAGCTGGAGAGAGGCACAGCTCCAGGGAGGAAGATTACTGGACCTTCTCTAACCCGACCAAGCCAATCAGACATGAGAGCCAATCAGGACTTTGATCAGGGGATCTTGACAGCCTGAAGCTGTTTCTCTACTTCAGATCAGGTGAGATGTTAAATCTTTGGGAAGAACGTTTATAACTACGACAGTTAGTGTGGAGAGATGGAGGAGAGTTCAGCAGCCTCGCAGACAGGAGGAGAGAAGAGAGAGAGAAGGAGAGGAGAGAGAGTGGAAGGAGAGAAAAAGAGAGAAAGGAAGGAGAGAGAGAGAGGGAGGAGAGGAGAGAGAGGGAGAGAGAGAGAGAGAGAGGAGGAGAGAAGGAGAGGAGAGAGAGAGTGGAAGGAGAGAAAAAGAGAGAAAGGAAGGAGAGAGAGGGAGGAGAGGAGAGAGAGGGAGAGAGAGAGAGAGAGGAGGAGAGAAGGAGAAGGAGAGGAGAGAGAGAGTGGAAGGAGAGAAAAAGAGAAAGGAAGGAGAGAGAGGGAGGAGAGAGAGGGAGAGAGAGAGAGAGAGGAGGAGAGAAGGAGAGGACCAGAGTGGAGCCTTCCTACGCTGTCGTCTGGATGGTGTGTCCGGCGGTGGTGAGCGGCAGGCTGGCGGAGAGAGCGCCCTCTGGCCGCGCGCTGGTGGAACTGCGGCTCCGCACGCCGTCCGTGGAGCCCACGCTGGAGGCCGAGTGGGTCCTGGAGCGCACCAGCCGGGTCATACCAACTGTGGGCACTGGGGGGGGATGGACGTGTTAGGCCTCACATGACCACCGTTCCATCTTCAAACCCAACTGACTGCTGTTTGAAGGAGGGTCCAGCAGACGCTACGGCCCTCAACACCAATTAGACCCTAACTCAAAGAATCCCTGGGACTCTATTGGCTGTGGTCATCGTGTACCTTGTCATGGTGATGAGGTCATCATGTGGTCACGTTGTGTGAGTAGCATTAGCTTCACAAACAATGACACGCACAGCTTTAAAGATCAGAGCCTGAACGCACGCCATGCTACACACACACACACACACACAGAGACAGACGCAGAGACACGCGCACACACACACACACACACACACACACACACACACACACACACACACACACACACACACACACACACACACAGAGACGTTATCTTCTGATCTATCAGAGAGAGGAGACATGCTGTCACTCTCACTGCAGCAGCATGCAGACACACACAGAGACACACAAAGATGGAAGTGGAGAGTGGCGAGGAAGTGTGTGTAACCCTGATACCTGATTGGCTGCTCAGGCGGTTTAACACAACATGAGGGACTGGAGGAAACAAAGACACAAAGAGAAGAAGAACGAGAGGAAGAGGACAGGCTGAGAGATAACACACCAACAACTGCTACTTACAGGGAAGCATGGCTGTACACACACACACACACACACACACACACACACACACACACACACACACACACACACACACACACACACACACACACACACACACACACACACACACACACACAGACACAGAGAGACACACACAGACAGACACAGACCTTTTGTTTGAGCAGCTGGGTGTAAAATATCAGTTTTCATTAAATACAACTCATTAACAGTTTTAGTTTAGTTCAAGTCCAACAGAAGAGTAAGATGTCTGTAAAGCTCGGGACAGAGCTGAGATGTGAGGACATTTAACAGAGAGACAGCAAGCTGCAACACGTAGGAGCTAAACAACAGAGGAGCAGACACGCCAGCTGAAGTGAGTCTGTTTTTATGAATAAAAGAAGTTAAAGAAAGTCTTCTCCTGGATTTCCGTGTGAAAGACATGAGTGTTAGTGTAACAGCTCCAGAAGATATGAGAAGGTACTCACTGTAGCTCATCCCCTGGACAAAATACTTGAAGGCCTCGGCCAGTTTCCCCGGCTGAGGACAGAGACAAACACACAGTCAGACCGGCCGACATGCACGGCCGATGGCTGACATGCACGCAGAGGGACACGCAGAGGGACAGAGGGACACGCAGAGGGACACGCAGAGGGACAGAGGGGCACGCAGAGGGACAGAGGGGCACGCAGAGGGACAGAGGGACACGCAGAGGGACAGAGGGGCACGCAGAGGGACAGAGGGGCACGCAGAGGGACAGAGGGGCACGCAGAGGGACAGAGGGGCACGCAGAGGGACAGAGGGGCACGCAGAGGGACAGAGGGACACGCAGAGGGACAGAGGGGCACGCAGAGGGACAGAGGGACACGCAGAGGGACACGCAGAGGGACAGAGGGACACGCAGAGGGACCGAGGGGCACGCAGAGGGACACGCAGAGGGACAGAGGGGCACGCAGAGGGACAGAGGGACACGCAGAGGGACAGAGGGACACGCAGAGGGACAGAGGGACACGCAGAGGGACACGCAGAGGGACAGAGGGGCACGCAGAGGGACAGAGGGGCACGCAGAGGGACAGAGGGGCACGCAGAGGGACAGAGGGACACGCAGAGGGACAGAGGGGCACGCAGAGGGACAGAGGGACAGAGGGACAGAGGGGCACGCAGAGGGACAGAGGGGCACGCAGAGGGACACGCAGAGGGACACGCAGAGGGACAGAGGGGCACGCAGAGGGGCACGCAGAGGGACAGAGGGACACGCAGAGGGGCACGCAGAGGGACACGCAGAGGGACAGAGGGGCACGCAGAGGGACAGAGGGGCACGCAGAGGGACAGAGGGGCACGCAGAGGGACAGAGGGACACGCAGAGGGACAGAGGGGCACGCAGAGGGACAGAGGGACACGCAGAGGGACACGCAGAGGGACACGCAGAGGGACAGAGGGGCACGCAGAGGGACAGAGGGGCACGCAGAGGGGCACGCAGAGGGACACGCAGAGGGACAGAGGGGCACGCAGAGGGACAGAGGGGCACGCAGAGGGACAGAGGGGCACACAGAGGGACACGCAGAGGGACAGAGGGGCACGCAGAGGGACACGCAGAGGGACAGAGGGACACGCAGAGGGGCACGCAGAGGGACACGCAGAGGGACACGCAGAGGGACAGAGGGACACGCAGAGGGACAGAGGGGCACGCAGAGGGACACGCAGAGGGACAGAGGGACACACAGAGGGACACGCAGAGGGACAGAGGGGCACGCAGAGGGACAGAGGGGCACGCAGAGGGACAGAGGGACACGCAGAGGGACAGAGGGGCACGCAGAGGGACAGAGGGACACGCAGAGGGACAGAGGGACACGCAGAGGGACAGAGGGGCACGCAGAGGGACACGCAGAGGGACAGAGGGGTATGCAGAGGGACAGAGGGGCACGCAGAGGGACAGAGGGGCACGCAGAGGGACACGCAGAGGGACAGAGGGGCACGCAGAGGGACAGAGGGGCACGCAGAGGGACAGAGGGACACGCAGAGGGACAGAGGGACACACAGAGGGACACGCAGAGGGACAGAGGGGCACGCAGAGGGACACGCAGAGGGACAGAGGGGCAGAGGGGCACGCAGAGGGACACGCAGAGGGACAGAGGGGCACGCAGAGGGACAGAGGGACACGCAGAGGGACAGAGGGACACGCAGAGGGACAGAGGGACACGCAGAGGGACAGAGGGGCACGCAGAGGGACATAGGGACACGCAGAGGGACAGAGGGGCACGCAGAGGGACAGAGGGGCACGCAGAGGGACACGCAGAGGGACAGAGGGGCACGCAGAGGGACAGAGGGACACGCAGAGGGACAGAGGGGCACGCAGAGGGACAGAGGGACACGCAGAGGGACAGAGGGGCACGCAGAGGGACACGCAGAGGGACAGAGGGACACGCAGAGGGACAGAGGGGCACGCAGTCTGTGTATGTTTGTGTGCATGTGCACGAGCGTGTGTGTGTCTGTGTGTGTGTGTGTGTCTGTCTGTGTGTCTTTGTGTGCATGTGTGTGTGTCTTTGTGAGCGTGTGTGTCTGTGTGTGTGTTCGTGTGCTTGCGTGTTTGTGTGTCTGTGTGTGTTTGTGTGTGTCTGTGCATGTGTGTGTCTCTGTCTGTGTGTCTTTGTGTGCATGTCTGTGTGTGTGTGTGTGTGTTTGTGTGTGTGTGTGTGTGTGATAAATCTGTAGCAGGAAAAGTTAACCCTCTCCTTGATTTCCTGTTGTTGATGGTATCTCCACGTACATACGTACGGACGATGTAACACAGAAGCATAACTGGGCCTTAGCCCTCCGTGGCAGCCTCACCTGCACCACCTGAGGAAGTCCTCCGCAGTCGGCCATCTAGTGGACAGAAACAGAACAACACGTGGTGACAACAGCTACAGCTAAACCGTTCACTATAAGGGTCTAAAACCCAACACGCTACAGATGCTAAACACTATATCACTCCCAACATCCAGGGACACACCTGTCCATACAGCGACGAACTCTGATTCTATCATCTGATTGGTGGAGACTCCACTACTTCTATCAGCTGTTAGTATGGTTTCATAGTTTTGTGTCGTAATCTACCTGCAAGTAACCTGAACTATCAGACAGACAGACAGAGAGACAGACAGACAGAGAGGCAGACAGACAGAAAGAGACAGACAGACAGACAGAGAGAGAGATAGACAGAGAGACAGACAGACAGAGAGGCAGACAGACAGAAAGAGACAGACAGACAGACAGAGAGACAGACAGACAGAGAGACAGACAGACAGAGAGGCAGACAGACAGAAAGAGACAGACAGACAGACAGAGAGAGAGATAGACAGAGAGAGAGAGACAGTCAGTTACCTTGAGCAGGGTGGTCTTGGTGGGGTTCAGTCTGGAGTTACACTCCACCTGCACACACACACACACAGTTTATAACAATGACATCACATACTGGCTGTTGTCATGGAAACAGGGCAGACACTCACCACGACATCAACAGCAGGCGACGTGTCTCCAACCACCAGCAGAGCAGGACACCTGAGACACACACACACACACACACACACACACACACACACACACACACACACACACACACACACACACACACACACACACACACACACACACACACACACACACACACACACACACTTACTTTATTATAGAAAACTAAAACCTTGAGAGGAGAAGAGCGACTGATGGTGCGTAGCTGTCTCACATTAGATGAACAGGACAGTGATAAACAAACTGACAGTTTGGTTTGATGTTAATGACATAGCTTTTTAAAATTCTACGTTACCTCTAAATTACGGCTGTCAGCGTTAACGCCTTAATCGCGATGCGATTAAGGCCCGACGTGATGCAATTCTTTTTTCTTTCTTTTTTTTTTTTAAATCGCATTAATCGCATGCCGGCATTTATTAATTAATTTTACCCTTCACTGGGCTTGGCGTGGTGCCTGACGGATACTATTTTGACCCTTTGGCGCTTCCGTTCTTCTTCATAACATCTTCTGCTGCAGAATGCTGCCGGCTGTCAGCATGGAGAAAGACCGCAGCAACACACTTCTGAATGGAGCTTTTCTTTTTAAAAATCTCCTGGACGGCTCAGCAGACAAGTCGAAGCCATCTGCACGTTGTGTAAAGCCGAATTAAAATATCACCGAAGCACGTCAAGCTGGAGCTACCAGCTACGAGCCAAGCATAGTAGTACAGTTAACATGATGCTAGACCACCGGCCCTCGGGGGGCGGGGGACAGATGAATGTTGGGAAATAAGAGGTTGCTGTGGCCGCCGTACAGGTTAGTTTGACCAGCGGGCAGCGGCGGTGGCCGCAGCGGGCGATCACGGGGGGACATCCTCAGTGGTGAAACGCCAACAGGGGCTGGAGTCTAACCTAGCTAGGTGGAAAGCTAACGCTAGCCGGCCACCTGTTCCATCAATTCTGCTTGCAAGTGTCCGCTCATTAGACAACAGACTGGACTACATCCAACTTCAACCAAACTCCCAACGCCAGTTCAGTTTGTTGTCGTGGAAACAACCGTGTACCGCACTATCCAGCCTGCTTCTCTGTCGCCGGGTAAGAGTGGAGATGGGCTGTGTTAACACGGACTTGTGCAGAAATGAGCTGCTCATTAAGCGCTGATCTCTGGACGTCAGGGAGGAATCCTCATTATTTAGGAGTTACTGAACACCAGACTCTGGTGAGGAGAGGGACTTTAGTCTTTAGTTCGGTTCTTGGAGGAATTGTGCAGTAATGACAGATTCACACATTTTTCTTTTGTTTACAGTAAATACATAATTACAAATCTTAAAATCAAGTTCATAAAGTAACTTTCTTTGCATTCATTTGATTCCCAATCAAGATCCACTGGCAAGAATGGCTTCCATTGTTAATATGGACTTAAAAACTGTTCTGAAATGCTAAATAATAGAATTTTAATCATGTGATAAAATATGCAATTAAAAAAAGTAATCGTTTGACAGCCCTAATATATATATATATATATGACAGAAAAGACTTAAAGTTCAAGACTTTAAAGAGTAAAGTAGTCAGCGCAGGAGAAACACCGTTAACGTTCAGAGGACAGAGAGAAGAAATGATACCTGAGAGTGTTGACGGAGTTTTCATTCAGACCAGGGAGAGGACGCTCTATCTGCAACTCAGTACGACTAACACACACACACACACACACACACACACACACACAGACACCCACACAATAATAAATATACAGAAATTGCTCCAAGTTTACAAACTCATCAGCTGATTGTGACCAGAGTAAACTAGCTGCAGGTGTGGAAACGCCCTAACATGTTTATATATATGTGTGTGTGTGTGTTGTTAGTGTGTGTGTGTGTATGTCTGTATGTCTCTCTTTGTGTTTGTCTCTCTGTGTGTGTGTGTGTGTGTGTGTGTGTGTGTGTGTGTGTGTGTGTCGGAGTGTGTCTCTGTGTGTGTGTGTCTGTTTGTGTGTCTGAGTGTGTGTGTGTGTGTCTCTGTGTGTGTGTCTGTCTCTCCATGTGTGTGTGTGTGTGTGTGTGTGTGTGTGTGTGTGTGTGTGTGTGTGTGTGTGTGTCTGTCTGTCTCTGTGTGTGTGTGTCTGTCTCTGTGTGTGTGTGTGTGTGTGTGTGTGTGTGTGTGTGTGTGTGTCTGTCTGTCTGTCTCTCCGTGTGTCTGATCTCACTGTAGACCAGCTCAAGACAACCAAAATCACCATAAACCTGGGTGTTTTATTTTGAAATTTGGTTTATTTTATTTTAGTATCCAGCTGCACTGTGGCCTTCCTGTGTGCGATTACCTGCCTGCTTCACTCTCAGAAGAAGTAAAGGAGACGCCGAAATGACTGAATAACATGGGAGCCAAAATGAAAATCTGTCCGTTTCCCGGTGCTTCAGCGTGTGTTTGTGGCGTTAGTCCGTGACAGCGCCGAGGGCTTCCTACCTGTCGTAGCTGTTGTAGAACATGGCCAAGTTGTCCTGAGGTACGTCCTGAGAGATGTGGAGTCTGTATGTCTGGACGATCTCCATGTTGTCTGTCAACTCCTCCTACACACACACGCACACACACACACACACACACACACACACACACACACACACACACACACACACACACACACACACACACACACACACACACACACACACACACACACACACACACACACACACACACACACACACACACACACACACACACACACACACACACACACACACACGACCCAGTCAACAGTTGAGTGTGATCCCCAGACAGCTCCTCCATATCTTGTATTTCTTGTAAAGTGAGTTTGTCCTCACAGCGCTGAAGTGGTGTCCCATGATGGTGTCCACCAGGTTGCTGGTCCAGCCGCTCAGCTGAAGAACACACACACACACACACATACACACGTATTATGTCTCTTCAGTTCTCATCACACACATTATATCTCCGTCTGAACATTGTGAGCCCTCATGGTAATCCAGAGTCATCATTAGTATATGTGTAAGGCCCGCCCCAAGAGACAGCTAAACCAATCAGGCTTATTGATATCTTATGGGACATTTTACTGTAAAGTGTCAAAAGTGTCCGGAACAGTCTGTGTAACATAGAGATAGATTCGTCTGTTTAGAAGAGCTGCACGAAGTAGTCGGCCGGCAGAGGTCTCTTGTGTGTGTGTGTGTGTGTGTGTGTGTGTGTGTGTGTGTGTGTGTGTGTGTGTGTGTGTGTGTGTGTGTGTGTGTGTGTGTGTGTGTGTGTGTGTGTGTGTGTGTTACCTTAGAAGCAGCCCAGTCCACCCAGCCTTTAGCACAGGGGTTGATGTTGATGAGAACTAAAGCCTCCACCAGAGCCGGCTCATTCAGCTGAAACACATCATCATCATCATCATCACTTAACATTTTTTATATTTCACTCATTTGTCTGCAGATCATTCTGTTAAAAACATCCTGAGAAAAACTAATTATGAAGCCCATGTTGCAGGTTAACCACCACTGTTAATGGGTACTTATACCATGGTCTGGGTGAATACTCAGTTCTGATTGGCTGCAGGGTGTCCTTAAAAAAGTGTTATAGGACACCTACTAAACGAGTTCAGGTGAAACGGACTGTTAACTGTTCTAAATTAATGCGCTACATTAAATCAAAAAGGAAATGTGGATCTGTTATTTCCAACTCATCCTCCACAGGATGGAGCTAACACACACACTGTAAGAAGTTACACTCTGAACACCACAGGATGGAGCTAACACACACACTGTAAGAAGTTACACTCTGAACACCACAGGATGGACCTAACACACACACTGTAAGAAGTTACACTCTGAACACCACAGGATGGACCTAACACACACACTGTAAGAAGTTACACTCTCAACACCACAGGATGGAGCTAACAAACTGTAAGAAGTTACACTCTCAACACCACAGGATGGAGCTAACACACACACTGTAAGAAGTTACACTCTCAACACCACAGGATGGAGCTAACACACTGTAAGAAGTTACACTCTCAACACCACAGGATGGAGCTAATACACACACACGCTGTAAGAAGTTACACTCTGAACACCACAGGATGGAGCTAATACACACACACGCTGTAAGAAGTTACACTCTGAACACCACAGGATGGAGCTAACACACACGCTGTAAGAAGTAAGTCACACTGCCCCTCTGAACTGACTTTGTCTCACAGTGAATAACGTTATCTCTCATCCCGTTCACTGTTCAGGCCGCTACTTTAGGCTGCAGCCGACAGTAACGTTACACATCGAGGATCAAATTGTTGGTAAAAGTCGTTATATTGTTTTGGGGATAATGACATGGCTGATAGGTAGCTTGTCTTGATGTTAAACATACTGCCAGGTTATTGTTACTGATTGCCAACTGTACACAATGTTATTGACTTTGGATCTTGCTAGCATAGCGTCAGCTAGCATAGCGTTAGCTAGCACAGCGTTAGCTGTCTCGCTCGTAGCTGAGCTAGCTGAGCTGAAGGGTTCTACGAGCTGAGCTGACTGTAAATATCTCCAGTTGCTAAGGGAGGCAAGTCGTATCTAACCGTCCGTCCTATTTCCTGGACGGAGTGAACGTTTGCGTTGCATAAGAACCTGATGGGATGTGAATGATTGTTCCAGGTATTAGTCCAACCCCAGGTGTAACCAGGGAAACAGAGTTATTGTTTGTAAAAACTTTAGATTTCGATTGTAAAACAAATTAAAATATAAATTAATGTTTTAAAAATATGTTATTTGGCAAGTGACCATGATATAAGCAGGTTAATGCCCGACGAGGGGTCCATCGTCAGGTATTAATGGACTTCGGCGGAGGCAACACCTCGTCGGGCATTAAGCATACATAAAGCACTCAACATATGTATATCATTGTTAAAGATGTCTCCAAATAGTGTTAAAGGCCAGTTTTTGTAGTTGTTGGTATTATT
>CM042318.1:585000-587500 GCA_023566125.1 Zingel zingel
CACACACAGACACACACAGACACACAGACACACACAGATTTATTTACAGACTGGTGGATGTGTGAAACATTTGGTTTGTATGTGAAGCATTAAAAGACATAAAGAATGTAATAGCTCCGTGTTCCTCCTGTTTTCCTCCATACTGTAGCTCTGTAACGATGACTGTGCGTATTTTTACTCACGGTTGAGTCCGACGTCATGGTAGGTGAGGATCGTGGGTCGGTTGCCCTTAGCAACGCCCCTCATGGTAACGTGCAGCACGCCGTGGGCCGTCTCCACATTGTGCTCCTGAACAACACAGCAGACAACAAACAGCTGAGCAGCAGCGTACGGGGTGGGGGGTATCTCACGCTGCAGCTACAGTGCTGCTCATAAGGTTATGAAGCCATGCTAAATTTTACTAAAAAGAAGAATTAAAAAATCATCTTTTGGAAATTGATCTTAATGACTTGACTGGAAAAATCCAACATTTAAAGACAACAGTTTTCTTTGTGAATGAATAATGTATCGTAAATAAATAAATGTTCTTACTTCAAATCCAGGGGGCATAAGTCAGTCCACCCCTATTTTAGATTCCCATAGAGGCAGGCAGACTTTTATTTTGAAAGGCCAGTTATTTCATGGATCCAGGATACTATGCATCCTGATAAAGTTCCCTTGGCCCCACATCATCACATCCCCTTCACCATACCCCCCCACATCATCACATCCCCTTCACCATACCCCCACATCATCACATCCCCTTCACCATACCCCCCCATCATCACATACCCTTCACCATACCCCCCCACATCATCACATCCCCTTCACCATACCCCCACATCATCACATCCCCTTCACCTTACCCCCACATCATCACATCCCCTTCACCATACCCCCCCATCATCACATCCCCTTCACCATCACATCCCCTTCACCATACCCCCCCATCATCACATCCCCTTCACCATCACATCCCCTTCACCCTACCCCCACATCATCACATCCCCTTCACCATACCCCCCCATCATCACATCCCCTTCACCATACCTAGAGATTGGCATGGGGTACGTTCCATAAAATCATCTCTCAATGCAAATCAAACCAGCTATTAGGCTAACTGAAATACAACCATGCCAGTCTCTAGGTATGGTGAAGGGGATGTGATGATGGGGGGGTATGGTGAAGGGTATGTGATGATGTGGGGGTATGGTGAAGGGTATGTGATGATATGGGGGTATGGTGAAGGGGATGTGATGATGGGGGGGTATGGTGAAGGGGATGTGATGATGTGGGGGTATGGTGAAGGGGATGTGATGATGGGGGGGTATGGTGAAGGGGATGTGATGATGTGGGGGTATGGTGAAGGGTATGTGATGATGGGGGGGTATGGTGAAGGGGATGTGATGATGTGGGGGTATGGTGAAGGGGATGTGATGATGTGGGGGTATGGTGAAGGGGATGTGATGATGTGGGGGTATGGTGAAGGGGATGTGATGATGGGGGGGTATGGTGAAGGGGATGTGATGATGTGGGGGTATGGTGAAGGGGATGTGATGATGTGGGGGTATTTTAATTTATTTAGATTTTGTATTCCTCTTTTTAGTCAGCTTTAACATGGGTTCATAAACGTATGTAAGCCACTGTAAGTGAAGACACTGCGGGCAGATACCAGCGGGGGTTTCTCTCATCTTTTATTTTAACACGAGGAAACAGAAAACATCCTTCTGATGTCACTCACAGTCAGCAGCCCATCATCACCGAACCAGAGAAACTGATCACATCTGTCTAATATGTTTGGGTCTGTAGGCACCAACCACCAAGGCAAAGTGTGACTTACTGGAGCAATGAACCCTTTCCTGATCCTGATCACATTCAGAGTTTAAGATGCCTACACATCTACGTAGATCAGGGAGGTAGAGCAGCGAGCTAGAGCACAGAGCAGATGGCATACGACTGTACGTCATCATTGCTTCTGGCTCTGGTCGCGCCTTGAAAAGGTCAGCGGCATTAAGGTCAAAGTTGAAGTAATTTGATCATTTTAAAAGGAACACGGCGACTTATTGGGAATTTGTCTTATTCACCGTATCCAACATTTTCCTCTTTACCTGTTGTATAGTCACAGTGTGTACAAATAACAAGGTCACGTGAGCCATCTTCTAACTGTATACAAACTGGGAACTATATTCTCAGACGGCGAAGCTCTGCTACTTCTGCTACTTGGGCGGAGTGATTTGCTCGCAGCAGCTGAAGCCCCGTGGTGAGGAGCAGAGAGTTAACGGTGCTTCTCGGGTGCTGCGCTAATCAGACAGAGTGACGACACGCACGGAGATGAGAAGGGTATGTATGGACTATCTAACTCTGGGGATACGGGGAATAAGACAAAGGCCCAATAAGTCGGCGTGCTCCTTTAGATGGGGGTAGTGGGTCTAGGCAGCGGCCTGCCGCAAAAAGTTGAGGCCGACTCAACTTCTGTAGAAACTCCCCTGTGTCCCGCTGCGGGGGCCAGTCATGTGACAGA
>CM042318.1:592500-640000 GCA_023566125.1 Zingel zingel
AGAGAGGGGGGAGAGAGGGGGGAGAGAGGGGGGAGTGAGGGAGGAGAGAGGGGGAAGAGAGGGGGGAGAGATGGGGGAGTGGGGAGGAGAGAGGGAGGAGAGAGGGGGAGAGAGGGGGGAGGGGGATAGAGGGAGGAGAGAGGGGGAGAGAGGGGGGAGTGAGGGAGGAGAGAGGGGGGAGGGGGAGAGAGGGAGGAGAGAGGGGGCAGAGAGGGGGGAGTGAGGGGGGAGAGAGGGAGGAGAGAGGGGGGAGAGAGGGGGGAGTGAGGGAGGAGAGAGGGAGGAGAGAGGGGGGAGAGAGGGGGGAGTGAGGGAGGAGAGAGGGAGGAGAGAGGGGGAAGAGAGGGGGGAGTGAGGGAGGAGAGAGGGAGGAGAGAGGGAGGAGAGAGGGGGAAGAGAGGGGGGAGAGAGGGAGGAGAGAGGGGGAAGAGAGGGTGCATTGTATTCTTGTATTGTATTGCATTGTATTGAGTTAAACACGGATCTCACCCCCGACGCCGTCCTGCCATTCCTCGTACCAACGACATGGACAGAGCCTTCCCACAGCTGACCGTTCTCCACAGGATTTAGAAAAGCCTTCCCGTCAGTTCCAGCCGCCTGCGGCTCATTAAGACATACTTGTGTTGGTGCGTGGACGAGGCCAGGCTGTCTCATCTCACCTGGATGAGTGTGGAGCGGGACAGACATTTCGACAAGGACAAATTTAGATGTATTTGTTCTGGAGGATCGTTAAGTAGACAACAAAATGGTAAGAAAAAAAATCTTCTAAGAATTTAAACTTCTCAATAAGTCACTCAGAATGTTATAAATCAGTTTTACTCAAAGTGTTCATGTAGCACATGTAGCCTCCCTACGGAGGTGTAAACAAACGTTGTGTTCAATACAGTATAATAGAGCCGCGTCAGTTATATAGTCTGGCACTGATTGAGCTCTCTTGGCCTGATCAGCACCACGGACAGCGACAGCTGTTCAGCACCACGGACAGCGACAGCTGTTCAGCACCACCTCTGTCCATCAGCTGTCGCTGTCCGTGGTGCTGAACATTGTTACTGGACCGGCAAACTGCTTTGTTTGTTTGTTTGTTTGTTTGTTTGTTTGTTTGTTTGTTTGTTTGTTCGTCGATACTAACTTGTTAAAACATGTCTGATCTTCGTGTTTTATTTGACTTATAGGCTTGCTGGCTCAACAAGTGACACATTATAACATATTTACCGTTTTTATTTAACTGTTTTAATTTTGAAATCACTTGGTAGCAGAGGGCCCCATGATGACGCTCCCCCCCCCCACTGTACTGAGAGTCTAGCTCCGCCCCCCCACTGTACTGAGAGTCTAGCTCCGCACCCCCACTGTACTGAGAGTCTAGCTCCGCCCCCCCACTGTACTGAGAGTCTAGCTCCGCCCCCACTGTACTGAGAGTCTAGCTCCGCCCCCAGTGTACTGAGAGTCTAGCTCCGCCCCCCCACTGTACTGAGAGTCTAGCTCCGCCCCCCCACTGTACTGAGAGTCTAGCTCCGCCCCCACTGTACTGAGAGTCTAGCTCCGCCCCCCCACTGTACTGAGAGTCTAGCTCCGCCCCCCCACTGTACTGAGAGTCTAGCTCCGCCCCTGTTTGCTACTGTTTGCACCATCAGTCTATGATTGGCGCATTTAGCCTTTTCATGGTTTTAAGAGCTAACGTTAGCAGAAATAAGCTAATTTAACTAAATTAAAGTTACACTAAAGAACAACAGACTGTTGTTGATTCATGTGTATTCTCCTAGATAATTAATGAAGTACAGTTACATGCTAGTGGGCATATATATTAAACTATGAGGGGTTCAAATGGAAATTGATGACTCTTTCTTTCAGAAATAGGAGTGTGGAGAGCCACGATGGCATGTGCACCCACCCAATGCCTCAGAAGTAAGTAATAGTTACTTTTCTTTTGCTATTTATGGTACACAATTAAACTTTTAGCATATTTGTTTTGTACAACTAAGCTGAGGTAATAATGCATTTCCATATAACAGTGTGTAATTAAGAGTGCTGTTCATTTATCCTTTTTCTCTATAGCCTAAAATATACTAAAAGATACTGTTCTCACTATTACAATGTGTTTTTCCATCCAGCAACAGTCTGGATCATTGGAGACAGCTACGTCCGGCGTGGGGCCGAGAGAGGCAAAGACCACGGGGAACAACCTTGGCATTGAAGATGTCTACATATATTGGTTCGGCTGGGGTGTCTGCGGTGGAAGAGCCTTCTCCCTTTCTTTCTCCAGTCCCTACAAAGAAGAGCAGCCCCGGATGTCCTCCTTGTTCACTGTGGTGGGAATGACCTGGGAGATGTCAAGGGCGTCAACCTCATTACAGGAATGAGGGAGGACCTTCAGCACCTCCACCTGCAGTATCCAGGCATGAAGTCCATCTTCTCTGGCATCACCCAGAGATGTAGGTGGAGGGCTGTTAACAATCCCACGCTTGCAGGTTTGTGAACAGTGTTATGGCTCCATATGGTCATTGTTTAAGTGGCAGCTTTGTTAAACACCCTCAAATAAGGTCTGACATTCCTGGGCTTTTTTTGCACGATGGAGTTCATTTCACCACTAAGGGAAATGATATGTTTTTAAACAGTTTGGCAGAATCTATTAAAGCCCAACTTCAACAAGGGTGAAATGTTCATGTCTGTTGTTGTTCACAGTTGAAGTTGAGTTTTAATGGGACTTTTTAGTACCTTTTTCCCCTGTGCATTACAGACAACCAACAGACTGTCACACTATGCTCACTTTAATTGTAAAGGCAGCTTCTATTTCTTTAAAAGTTAAGGCATGGTAGATCACAATGAATGATATTAATATATGAGCTTGTACATGAATGTATGCTTCAGTTGAGTACTTGCAGTATTGAGTTAACATACTCCTACATGTCAAATGTTATCTTAGACAATGTGTATTTTACGCAACACTTTTTTAGTGAAATGTACATGTTGGTAATAAACAGCATTTGTAAATATAGATTGTAACATGTATGTGACTCATCTTAAAACAGACTAGTGTGCTGACAGAAGGTCCTCACATCAGTCTAACAGCATCAGCAACAGTGGTTAACAACTCCTGCAACAGCATGCTTGTTAGGTACATTAACAGACTGAAATAATGAATTCAGAATGTTTTGAGAAAAGATCTTACATAGTGACGCTGCAATATTGAACCTGGTGCTTTACAAAATACATTTGCAAAACTGAAGATTTTTCAGAGCACAGCCTCATTTCCTGAAAACACATAAAGTTGGTTGAACACCAAGCCTTGTCTTGAAGCCCACTCACCACGACAAGGTGCAGGCCAAGAGTGGGGACACAAGACTGCACAGAAATGGCAAAGAAATAAATAAATAACACCACACACACAACACATACTGCACTTCTTTTAATAAGAAAATATGAACTAGACCAGGAGTCTTCAACACTATTTAACTCAAGGACCCTTTGCTGAAAGAGAGACGGAGCGACAGCAGTAACTCTAAGGACCCCTAGGGGCAGCAGTAACTCTAAGGAGCCCTAGGGGCAGCAGTAACTCTAAGGAGCCCTAGGGGCAGCAGTAACTCTAAGGAGCCCTAGGGGCAGCAGTAGGGGCAGCAGTAACTCTAAGGAGCCCTAGGGACAGCTGTAACTCTAAGGAGCCCTAGGGACAGCTGTAACTCTAAGGAGCCCTAGGGACAGCTGTAACTCTAAGGAGCCCTAGGGGCAGCAGTAACTCTAAGGAGCCCTAGGGTTACGTATGCCCTGTTGAAGACCTCTGAACTAGACAATGAAATGCATAAAACTAAAAAAGACTAAACATACAAACCAAAACCATCATACATTTACACATAATAAATAACGAACATCGCAGACAACACTACATGAACAGAAATAAGTTAAAAACCGGGACATATTAATGAATGGGACAGATAACATTGTAATTTGGTAACCAACTTTTATTGAATTTTGCTTAAACATTTTCAAGAACAAAACTTTTTATTATTCCATTTCTTTTTTCATAAATATGTATCTATTGACCAAAAATATTAAACACATAGGAACTAGGATATTGCATTACTAAAATGCATGTGAATTTCCAACATTCTTTTATTGAATAAATTGAACATTGAATATAATAGGCAGCACTAAAAGAGAAATAGCAGTTCCATTTTAAAGTAGTTATCTAGTAATATCTTTCTACCAACTAAAACACTCCGTGTCTTTCACGGCGTCGCAGCCTCTGGAGATGTTTAGCGAGTTCATATCACAATGACGATAAACGATATATTGTGCAGGCAAATCCCAACAAAGCTAAAAGTTGACATCAACTCGGTGGCTCCTCCTCATCTGGCTCTGGTCTCTCTCTTTGTCACGCCCCAAAATGTACGTACACCACTGATCTGAGGTCAGGTGGTCTTCTGAATAGGTCGCGCAGATCTCAGGAATATTATACATTGTTCGTCTGATATTTCCGTACTAAATTCACTTCTGAGACTTTTTTATGCGAGAAATCAACTACGTAGAGGTCAGGGATGTCACTAGGATTGAAAGACGGGGGGGCTTAGCCCCGAGGCTATGCAAAACGTTCCTTTGCAAAATCTTACATCAAAGCTGCATGGGGGGTTACTCAGGCCAGACTGTGCTCCTGCTGAGGTCTTCTTTATACTAAGACTTAAACACTATCTATCTGCCTGTGTAAATGTGTGGTAAAGTAATACCATACCTAATCCCTCTCTTTATTAGATAAGTTGCAGGTCAAAATAAGACGATGTAATTACTAGGGGTGTAACGATACACGTATTCGTATTGAACCGTTCGGTACGAGGCTTTCGGTTCGGTCCATCCATCTTTGTCCGCTTTCGACGGTTAGGTGCGCATTACAAACCAAACGATTTGTTGGACTGATCCTATTTCATTTTTTAAAAAAGAGCTTAACTTATGTGAAATATAATGTTCTCAGTGCCGCTGCACTCAACAAGGCAGCCTGGCGCTCTCTCTCTCTTCAGTAACTCTCTACCTCACTCGTCCACATACCGTTACCGTGCCAGCGGCCGCTCGTAACTTCTTATATACTGTCTATGGCTCGTGAGCCTCTCTCTAAAACAGCCATTTCAACCAGTTGACAGTTCATGAAATAAAAATCAAACAGACTGCAGTGCACGACGACACCAACAGATGAATGGTGAAGGAAGATTGATTCCACGTAGTCAGTGATACAGAGTGCACTGTAAAAAAAAAAATCTAATTATTATTTTTCTTATTATTATTTGGGGGGGCTTAGGAACATTTTGGGGTAGCTTCAGCCCCCCTAAAATAGGCCTAACGACGTCCCTGGTAGAGGTCAAATATAGGCCGTTTTACGAAATTGATGGCTAATTGCAAATGTAGTATGAGTGTTTCGGACTTCAGAAGCTCCACAGTATGACGTGAGAGAGGCCAGTGCCTGCCCGGATCGCTGGCGGACTGTACACCTTCAGACCCCGCTGCGCACTGGCTGGAGCTCTCTCAGGAGATACCGAATATTGGCCCAGAAAAGAAGTGTTTAGAAGGAGTAGACGGGGGACAATGGAGCGGGACATGTGGATTTAATGCAGCGGTGCAGTGGACTTGCAATGGGCGGTGTGCAAGAGCTGCCTGCCGGCGGCGGTTCACGGTACGTTAACTTTGTTTTTTCCAACATGGATCCTCGGGGAACACAGTGTCAAAAGCACAGGTGTGTGTGTGCGACACACTGGAGGTTGAATAAACTCTGCCAGCTGCTGTGTGTGTGTCTGAGTGTGTGTGTGTGTGTCTGAGTGTGCGTGTGTGTGTCTCTGTGTGTGTGTGTGTGTGTGTGTGTGTGTGTCTCTGTGTGTGTGTGTGTGTGTGTCTGAGTGTGTGTCTGTGTGTGTGTGTGTGTGTGTGTGTGTGTGTGTGTGTTTGTGTGTCTGAGTGTGTGTCTGAGTGTGCGTGTGTGTGTGTGTGTGTGTGTGTGTCTGAGTGTGTGTCTGTGTGTGCGTGTGTGTGCGTGTGTGTATCAAATTTGGGACTGCAACTACTGATTATCTTTAGTCCCAGTGGATTCATGTGTCTGGATGCACTTCCTGACGCTGAGCCAAAGTTGCGAGGGTGGTTTTTCCGCTCACAGGCGCTAGGGGGGAGCGAGACGACCGCCATTCAACCTGAACAAAGTCATATAACCATCCAATGACTCCGAAGCTGTTCCGTTAAGGTCAGTTAAGCTAAAAAACTGCATGGTTCCCCTTTAACATTCAGTCAGTCGACAGCTTTGGTACGTTCGATGTGTTTCAGTAATCAGGTTGTATTTTATGAACAATAATTCAATGTCATGTCAATTTATTTCAAATCATCCAAACGTTTAATATCAGTTTTTGTTGTATGTTCTGCTTTAACAGAAGGATTTTAAAAACAGCACGCCAACAACATGCTATTTCCCCTCCACTGTTTCAAAATGCTGCTCCCTTCATCTCGACGCTGATCTGCAGATTTCTATTCGTCTGCAGGATGTCAGATCTTTCTCTTCTACATACAGTAGGTATTAGAACTTTGTAAAGCTGCAACAAACTCCTCTAACAGTCAGAGGTCTTTTTGTTAGCTGTATGGCCCTTCATTTCCTTCCTGATGTGCTGTTTATTTAGAGGAAGTAACACATACTTGTAATGAACTACATGTTAAAGAAAGTCTGTCCTAAAACAAGAGTCACACGCTCATCTGTTCATTGGTAGAGTTTTGCCAAAATATTATTATCACTAGAGAGAAGAGAGTCTGCTGAAAGTATTAATGTGGTTTTTATATTGGTATGTAAATGTGTGTTGGCATTAAAGTGCCTAGATCTATGTAGCTTCATTGTGCAGCGGGGATGTCAGAAGTGACGTCTTTGGTACCCATGAACAGAACCGGTAAGTGTTGTTGTTAGAGTCAGAGTGAGCAGTATGAACTACAGATGGAAGTACTTGAGTTTATGCACCGATCCGATACCACGTAATAAAGCCCTAAAGAAAATCTACGTTAAAGGGCTGATAGAATGATTGTATGGGGTATTTCACACTGTTCCTTAAGGTCTCCTAATAGGGTATGTAACATTGGTTGGGCTGAAAATGGCCCGTGTGCTGTTCTATGGGTCCTTAACTACCCTGTGAATATGGCCCTATTTGGAACAAGAGCTTTTCTTCCAAATATGGTATGCTCATGAATATTTAGATGAGCTGCGCGCTGATTGGTTGAGTGAAGCACATACACATACATTGGACAGCAGGTCTCATATTTCAGACAATGTTATACATTGTTCGTCCGGTGTTTCATTACTAAATTCACTTCTTAGACTTTTTTATGCGAGAAATCAACTATATAAAGCTCAAATATGGGCCGTTTAAATGTTATATAAGTATTTCACATGAATTGTATTTATTAACCATAATGTGTTGTATGTAATTTCATTTTGTTATTTTATACCTGTCATTATTTTTAAAGGCTGCCTGTTCTACATCTGGCTGGGGGACTACCGATGAAAATTAGCACTTTTGAGCTAACTCGGGCACATTTACATTGTTTTAATGTTGATTAATGTTCACTGTCCCCTTTCAAATAAAGAAATAACATAACATTTAAAATTTCTACTCAACGAAAGTTGTGTTATGTTATTTTAGTTTTTCCTAGTTTTCTGTTTTATTGCTGCTCTGTTACCGTTTGTTCTGGTGCATGTAATATTAATAATTATACATTTTATTTATGGGCGCCTTTCATACCACTCAAGGACACCTTACAGTTAAAACAAGCAAAACTACAGATAAAATAAAATAAATTTAAAACGAACACATTTAAAAGATTGAGATTTAAAATAAAAGCAAATAAAGCATTCTATCCATTATTTTGATGGAGAGTGGAGTCATGTGGGGTAGGCCTTTCGAAAAAGGTAGGATTTGAGGGAGGTTTTAAAGGTGGGTAGAGACTCTATGGTACGGATGGATATGTTGTGTCTTAAGGTTGAGACACACCGGCCAGACGGCCGACCCTCGGCAGAAAAGGCAGCTGGGCTGTCTCCCCGACTTGGTCAAAAAAGTTCCTCAGAACACACCAAAGCTACAAAATGTAATACGTCTCCATAACAGCAGGCGGCGCTAATCTGTATTGTCACCCTGGGTCTGGTTTCTCCGGAAATTCAAAGCCAGACTGTCATGGCGGCTCGTTCAGAATACGATCTCATATTGGACTAAAATAGTTCACCGAAACGTGTTCCTGAGAACATGTTAAGAGAGAAATAGGCAGTGCAGTTGCTGAATCTGTCTTAATTTCACATCGACAAAGGTCAATTTAAAAGATTTTCGTCAGATTTTGAGCAGCGTTAGTCACGCTCATCCCGCTCGCCATTTCCGGTAATTGGTCATTGAGTCCGACTGCCCACTGGCCGATTCAACAAGTCAAATCAGCCCAAATGAAGGCTGACGGCTCCTCCTCCGACTGACGATGGCACAGAACACACCGAACAGACTCGAGTCACCGACTCGACAGAACAAAGACTGTTCACTCTGGTAGACAATAACCGTCCATCCATCCATCCATCTTCGTCCGCTTATCCGGGGTCGGGTCGCGGGGGCAGCAGCTCCAGCAGGGGAACCCAAAACTTCCCTTTCCCGAGCCACATTAATCCAGCTGGACGTCCCTCTACCTAGTCCTGGGTCTTCCCTGAGGCCTCCTCCCAGCTGGACGTCCCTCCACCTAGTCCTGGGTCTTCCCCGAGGCCTCCTCCCAGCTGGACGTGCCTGGAACACCTCCCTAGGGAGGCGCCCAGGGGACATCCTTACCAGATGCCCGAACCACCTCAAATGGCTCCTTTTCGACGCGAAGGAGCAGCGGCTCTACTCCGAGCTCCTCACGGATGACTGAGCTTCTCACCCTATCTCTAAGGGAGACGCCAGCCACCCTCCTGAGGAAACCCATTTCGGCCGCTTGTACCCTGGATCTTGTTCTTTCGGTCATGACCCAGCCTTCATGACCATAGGTGAGGGTAGGAACGAAAACTGACCGGTAGATCGAGAGCTTTGCCTTCTGGCTCAGCTCTCTTTTCGTCACAACGGAGCGATAAATTGAATGTAATACCGCCCCCGCTGCACCGATTCTTCGACCAATCTCTCACTCCATTGTCCCCTCACTCGCGAACAAGACCCCAAGGTACTTGAACTCCTTCACTTGGGGTAAGGACTCATTCCCTACTGGGAGAAGGCACTCCATCGGTTTCCTGCTGAGAACCATGGCCTCCGATTTAGAGGTGCTGATCCTCATCCCAGCCGCTTCACACTCGGCTGTGAACCGATCCAGTGAGTGCTGAAGGTCGCTGGCCGATGATGCCATCAGGACCACATCATCTGCAAAGAGCAGCAATGAGATCCCCAGCCCACAGAACTGCAACCCCTCCCCACCACGATTACGCCTCGATATCCTGTCCATAAATACTACAAACAGGATTGGTGACAAATCGCAGCCCTGGCGGAGGCCAACTCTCACCTGAAACGAGTCCGACTTACTGCCGAGAACCCGGACACAGCTCTCGCTTTGGTTGTACAGAGATTGGATGGCCCTGAGAAGAGACCCCCTCACCCCATACTCCCGCAGCACCTCCCACAGTATCTCCCGGGGGACCTGGTCATACGCCTTCTCCAGATCCACAAAGCACATGTAGACCGGTTGGGCATACTCCCAGGCTCCCTCCAGGATCCTTGCGAGAGTAAAGAGCTGGTCCGTTGTTCCACGACCAGGACGGAATCCGCACTGTTCCTCTTCAACCCGAGGTTCGACTATCGGCCGAACCCTCCTTTCCAGCACCAGAGTATGGTTCCAGAACCGAGACTGTGCATAGAGGTAAGCCCCACCAGATCTAACTAGTAGCGTTCCACCTCCCGCACAAGTTACGCGTTATTAACGGCATTAACGCAACCCATTTTAATGGCATCAATTTTTTTATCGCGAGATTAATGTTCTTTTTGGCCTAGCAAATGTGCTGTTGCCACAACTAGTAACGATAGAAAAACTACAACACCACACCGGATCTAGCTAGACCAGAAACAAAACAACAGGCACGGTGCACACACTTGTTTAGGCTTGCGAGCCGGCCAAAGAGTAGTAGGCTAACGTTTTGAGTGGATGGCGAGCACGAGACGCCGAAATGGATGCCAATAAGATTCTGAATGGAAAGTTAACTTTTAAAAAGTTGTCGAGGGGGACAGTAGTTTCACGCATACACAGCCTGTAGGACACGGAGAAAGCAGCCCATCTGGAACTTCTACAAAGTGCAAACGCTGTCTCATTAACTGGTGATCACTGGACATCAGTGAGTAATCTAAATTATTTAGAAGTTACTGCACACTGTATTGACTATGTATATCAGCATACGGTTTTAGGACTGTGTTGTTTGTATAGTTTTTTTGACTTTTTGTCATTTGGGACATTGTCCACCCCCTTTTCTGTCCAGGAGAATTATTACATTCCTTGTTAGAGAAACCTAAAGGTTACAAATGTCCTGCTGTGGCCTCCGGTTTTTGGACCATTTTGTTTGTACTGTATAAGCAGAGTGTTAGTGTTACATCTCAGTTAGGTTAGGTACTTGGAGGAATTGTGCAATAATGACCGTTTCAAACATCTTTTGTTTACAGTAAATAAATAATTAACAATTACAAATCTTAAAGTCAAGTTCATAAAGTAACTTTATTTGCATTCATTTGATTCCCAATCAAGATCCTCTGGTAAGAATGGCTTTCCATTGTTAATATGTACTTAAAAACACTTCTGAAATGCAAAATAATATAATTTTATTAATGTGGTAAAACATGCGATTAATCACGATTAACTATAGGAACAAAAACAAACTGCGCCAACCTGCCCAATGAACCGTAACAGCGTTCCAGCCAATAACCGTCAAGAAGGAGCTGGTTGAGCCATCACTGCAGCAGCGTTAGCCAGTAAGCTACCTCCACAATGAACGTTCATGACTCAACCAACTCCTCCTTGTCGGTTATTGTCTGGAACACTGTTTTTTATGGTTTGTTGGGAAGGTTGGCACAGTTTGTTTTTGATGGCATTTGTGGAGCCTGGGCTGTCTACAGAGGCCGTGCTTTTTACAGTGTGTTCAGGGGACAGGCAGCTAGCAGATAGTGAGGAGATGTTTGCTGTATGTGACAAAAAATGTTGTAGCCTAAAAAAACGCACCACATCACTTACTAGCAGCTGTCAAACAATTAAAGGTGCTCTAAGTGATGTGATGCATTTTTTAGGCTACAACATTTTTATTTTATATATTTATATATAAATATACACACATATACATATATATACACATATATACATATATATATATATATATATATACATATATACATATATATATATGTATATATATATATACACATATGTATATATATATATATATATATACACACATATGTATATATATATATATACATACACATATATATATATATACACACACATATATATATATATATATACACACACATATATATATATATATATATATATATATATATATATATTGTGTGTGTGTATATATATATATATATATATATATATATACACACACACACAACGAGGCTACTTAAAGAAGCGTTACCCGTGGTAAACACTTCATTACTAGATATGATCAATATGTCTTTATTAACAGGTTATGTAACACAGTCATTTAAAGTAGCTGTGATAAAACCTCTTCTGAAAAAACCCACCCTCGATCCTGAGGTCTTAGCCAACTATAGACCTATATCTAACCTTCCCTTTCTCTCCAAGATCCTTGAGAAGGTAGTCGCTAATCAGTTATGTAACTTTTTACATAGGAATAGTCTATTTGAGGACTTCCAGTCAGGATTCAGAAAGCATCATAGCACAGAGACGGCACTGGTGAAAATTACTAACGACCTTCTAATGGCTGCTGACAAAGGACTCCATATTTGTCTCATTAGATCTCAGTGCTGCATTCAACACTATCGACCATACCATCCTTTTACAGAGACTGGGACATTTAGTTGGCATTAAAGGAATCACACTGAGCTGGTTTAAGTCCTATTTCTCTGATCGATCTCACTTTGTTAATATCAACGATAAATCCTCCAATTACGCTAAAGTTAGCCATGGGGTTCCTCAAGGCTCAGTGCTTGGACCAATTCTATTCTCCTTATATACGCTTCCTCTAGGCAATATTATTAGGAAACACTCAATTATACTTATCAATCAAGCCAGACAAAACCAGTCAGTTAGCTAAACTTCATGTGTGCATTAAAGATATAAAATCCTGGATGATCTACAATTTTCTGATGTTAAACTCAAACTAAACTGAGGTTATTGTGCTGGGCACCAAACACCTCCGAACTTCATTATCTAAAGATATAGCTACCCTGGATGGTATTGCCCTGGCCTCCAGCACTACTGTCAGAAATCTAGGAGTTATTTTTGATCAGGATATATCCTTTAACGCCCACTTAAAACAAACCTCAAGAATAGCCTTTTTTCATCTTCGTAATATTGCCAAAATTAGGAATATCCTGTCTCAAAACGATGCTGAAAAACTAGTCCATGCATTTGTTACTTCCAGGCTGGACTACTGTAATTCCCTATTATCAGGATGCTCAAATAAAACTCTTAAGACTCTCCAGCTGATCCAGAATGCTGCAGCGCGTGATCTGACAAGAACTAAGAACAGAGATCATATTTCTCCTGTATTAGCTTCTCTGCATTGGCTTACTGTAAAATCCAGGATTGAATTTAAAATCCTTCTCCTGACCTACAAAGCTCTAAATGGTCAAGCACCTACATATCTAGAAGAGCTCTTAGTACCTTATTGTCCCACTAGAGCACTGCGCTCCCAGAATGCAGAGTTACTTGTGGTTCCCAGAGTCTCTAAAAGTAGAATGGGAGCCAGAGCCTTCAGCTATCAGGCTCCTCTCCTGTGGAACCAGCTCCCAGTCTGGGTTTGGGAGGCAGACACCGTCACCACTTTTAAGAGTCAACTTAAAACTCTCCTCTTCGATAAAGCTTATAGTTAGGAAGTTAGGAGTTGCAGCATTCGCCTGGACCGGCGGGGGAAGATGTGTAGCCACAGTCACAGAACAGAGCCTCCCTATGCGGTTATAGTTCTAGACTACCGGGGCACCTCCTTTGACACACTGAGCTCCTCTCTCCTCTCTCTTTCCAACTGTGTGTATTCATGTTCCAGAAATGCTTGTTATTAACCTAGCTCCGGGGAGCTTCCCCGCAGTCCTTATGTTCTTTGTCCCCCCAGCACCATCATCTTGGATCATGATGGCACCTACATCATGGTGGCAGCTGTCGCCGTGGTCCTGCCCTACGCCCTGCTGTGCCCCATTACACCATGCTACGCTCCGCAATGCCCGGCGTCGACTTGCTATGTCCGGCCAACGCCCTGTTACGCCCTGCTGTGCTCTACGACACCATGAACTATTACAACTACTCTAGTCATTATCTTAATTGTGAGTTTTTTATTGCCATTGTTCATCAAACCCCCAACCGGCATCGTCAGACACCGCCTACCAAGAGCCTGGGTCTGTCCCGTCAGACACTGCCTACCAAGAGCCTGGGTCTGTCCCAGGTTTCTCCCTAAAAGGGAGTATTTCCTTGCCACTGTCACATCTGTAAAGTGTCCTGAGATAATTCCTGTTATGATTTGACACTATAAATAAAATTGAAATTGAATTGAAATTGAATTGAGATATATATATATATATATATATATATATATATATATATATATATATATATATATACACACACAGTGCCTTGCGAAAGTATTCGGCCCCCTTGAACTTTTTGACCTTTCAAACATAAAGATATAAAACTGTAATTTTTTGTGAAGAATCAACAACAAGTGGGACACAATCATGAAGTGGAACGAAATTTGGGTGATGAGCTGTGTTGCTTTTACGCCAAACATAACGTTTTGCATTGTTGCCAAAAAGTTTGATTTTGGTTTCATCTGACCAGAGCACCTTCTTCCACATGTTTGGTGTGTCTCCCAGGTGGCTTGTGGCAAACTTTAAACAACACTTTTTATGGATATCTTTAAGAAATGGCGTTCTTCTTGCCACTCTTCCATAAAGGCCAGATTTGTGCAGTATACGACTGATTGTTGTCCTATGGACAGAGTCTCCCACGTCAGCTGTAGATCTCTGCAGTTCATCCAGAGTGATCATGGGCCTCTTGGCTGCATCTCTGATCAGTCTTCTCCTTGTATGAGCTGAAAGTTTAGAGGGACGGCCGGGTCTTCGTAGATTTGCAGTGGTCTGATACTCCTTCCATTTCAATAGTATCGCTTGCACAGTTCTCCTTGGGATGTTTAAAGCTTGGGAAATCTTTTTGTATCCAAATCCGGCTTTAAACTTCCCCACAACAGTATCTGGGACCTGCCTGGTGTGTTCCTTGTTCTTCATGATGCTCTCTGCTCTTTAAACGGACCTCTGAGACTAAAGCAGAGCAGGTGCATTTATACGGAGACTTGATTACACACAGGTGGATTCTATTTTTCATCATTAGTCATTTAGGTCAACATTGGATCATTCAGAGATCCTCACTGACCTTCTGGAGAGAGTTTGCTGCACTGAAAATAAAGGGGCTGAATCATTTTGCACGCCCAATTTTTCAGTTTTTTATCTGTTAAAACAGTTTGAAATATCCAATAAATTTTGTTCCACTTCATGATTGTGTCCCACTTGTTGTTGATTCTTCACAAAAAATTACAGTTTTATATCTTTATGTTTGAAGCCTGAAATGTGGCAAAAGGTCGAAAAGTTCAAGGGGGCCGAATACTTTCGCAAGGCACTGTATATATATATATATATATATATATATATATATATATATATATATATATATATATATATATATTCGGGCTTGTCAAAATAACACGTTCATTTCGATTAATTAATCTGAGAAAAAAATAACGCGTTAAAAAAAATAACGCAGATTAATCTATTCCATGTTGCCGTTTGACCCGGAGCCGTTCTAGCCTCCATTGGACTGTAAGATGAAGGAGGGAGACGAGAATGTGCTGCCTGGATCATTGATTGGAACATTTACTTGTAGAAATCTTCTTCCTGCCAACCCTGGCTACCGAAATCTGTTGCCACTGATATGTCTGCTCTTCTCTCTGATGCTCTGAAACAGACGGAAACACACACACCGCTGCAGGGGACGCTAGTTAACACTATACTCAACAGCAGCTAACGTTAGCCTACCGCTAGCTAGTAGCTGGATTAAACACGGTTAAAATGCTGACAGCTAACGCTAAACGGTGTAAAGTTTGACTGTTTTAGCCGTCGGAGAAACAACACAGACGGTGCGTTCATTGAAACTGGTAAACTACAGTCTCGTGGTGCATTTGAGGTTATTGTAAATGTCTATTTCCCATCTTGTGGTTGTTTTTGTCGCTCAACAGCAATTTACTAGTGAAATAAGTTATTGTTATAGTTATACATTATTATTAAATCATTTAATTTTGACCATATGGCCTTAGCAATAACCAAGCCGTTCTTTAATGTCACCGACTGTTGTTTAGTACCTTTCTTTTTTTTTTTTACTTTATTAAAAAAGTATTGGTACAGGCACCTTTAATTATGTATGTGATTAATTTAGATTAATTAATCACAGAGTATATAATTAATTTGATTACATTTTTTGATCAATTGACAGCCCTAATATACAGTGAGGAAAATAAGTATTTGAGCACCCTGCTATTTTGCAGGTTCTCCCACTTGGAAATCATGGAGGGGTCTGAAATTGTCATCGTAGGTGCATGTCCACTGTGAGAGACATAATCTAAAAACAAAAATCCAGAAATCACAATGTATGATTTTTTAACTATTTATTTGTATGATACAGCTGCAAATAAGTATTTCAACACCTGAGAAAATCAATGTTAATATTTGGTACAGCAGCCTTTGTTTGCAATTACAGAGGTCAAACTTTTCCTGTAGTTTTTCACCAAAGATTCTCTATTGGGTTTAGGTCTGGAGACTGGCTAGGCCACGCCAGAACCTTGATATGCTTCTTACAGAGCCACTCCTTGGTTATCCTGGCTGTGTGCTTCGGGTCATTGTCATGTTGGAAGACCCAGCCTCGACCCATCTTCAATGCTCTAACTGAGGGAAGGAGGTTGTTCCCCAAAATCTCGCAATACTTGGCCCCGGTCATCCTCTCCTTAATACAGTGCAGTCGCCCTGTCCCATGTGCAGAAAAACACCCCCAAAGCATGATGCTACCACCCCCATGCTTCACAGTAGGGATGGTGTTCTTGGGATGGTACTCATCATTCTTCTTCCTCCAAACACGGTTAGTGGAATTATGACCAAAAAGTTCTATTTTGGTCTCATCTGACCACATGACTTTCTCCCATGACTCCTCTGGATCATCCAAATGGTCATTGGCAAACTTAAGACGGGCCTTGACATGTGCTGGTTTAAGCAGGGGAACCTTCCGTGCCATGCATGATTTCAAACCATGACGTCTTAGTGTATTACCAACAGTAACCTTGGAAACGGTGGTCCCAGCTCTTTTCAGGTCATTGACCAGCTCCTCCCGTGTAGTCCTGGGCTGATTTCTCACCTTTCTTAGGACCATTGAGACCCCACGAGGTGAGATCTTGCATGGAGCCCCAGTCCGAAGGAGATTGACAGTCATGTTTAGCTTCTTCCATTTTCTAATGATTGCTCCAACAGTGGACCTTTTTTCACCAAGCTGCTTGGCAATTTCCCCGTAGCCCTTTCCAGCCTTGTGGAGGTGTACAATTTTGACTCTAGTGTCTTTGGACAGCTCTTTGGTCTTGGCCATGTTAGTAGTTGGATTCTTACTGATTGTATGGGGTGGACAGGTGTCTTTATGCAGCTAACGACCTCAAAGAGGTGCATCTAATTTAGGATAATAAATGGAGTGGAGGTGGACATTTTAAAGGCAGACTAACAGGTCTTTAAGGGTCAGAATTCTAGCTGATAGACAGGTGTTGAAATACTTATTTGCAGCTGTATCATACAAATAAATAGTTAAAAAATCATACATTGTGATTTCTGGATTTTTGTTTTTAGATTATGTCTCTCACAGTGGACATGCACCTACGATGACAATTTCAGACCCCTCCATGATTTCCAAGTGGGAGAACTTGCAAAATAGCAGGGTGTTCAAATATTTATTTTCCTCACTGTATATATATATATATATATATATATATATATATATATATATATATATGTATAGGGGCTACAATAAAACTAAGACCTCTAAAAGCGGTCAGTATGAAGCCAGAGTGATGGAGGGGGAGGAGAGGAGAGCTGTGGGTCTTGTGTTTGGAGGAGGGACTCCATCATTTAAAGAAGTAACTAGTTCCTGGTTTGCCAGTGAAGAAGGAAGAGAGGCAGCGGTAAGCCATCTTCGTCTCAACATGAACGTCCGTCCCACTTTGATCTGCTTCTTCTTCCTCCTCTGTGAGTACATTCACTTTGGATTTCTCTCACTCTGTCCTGCTTCTGTTTTCTGTCTTTTCTTTATTGATCAGTGGTCTAACACTTTCTCATGACAGCTTTCTATGTTGAAACATGATGAGGACCCATCACTGACATAGAAACAGCTTTAATAAGGGATCTCTTTGTGGCCAGTATGGACAGAAGAACTAAAACTCCAATGGACAGATGAGTGTGTGACTCTTGTTTTAGGACAGACTTTCTTTAACATGTAGTTCATCACAAGTATTTGTGTTACTTCCTCTAAATAAACTGCACATCAGGAAGGAAATGAAGGAACAGACTCAGTTTCACAATGTGGAAATTCACACTGTTACAGCAGTGAGGGATAGAGGGAAAAGTACAAGACATCCTAAAGATAAACAACAATAAATTAATATAGTTAGTTTCATTTTATGTCTGTGTCATGCCAAACATTTGGCCCATCCCACATGGGATTACACCACACTACGAACTTATGTAGCAAACGTCTTCCAGTCGCATATACAAATCATTCGGGGAAATACGTGAATACAAGTATATATATATACACATATGTACACACATACAGTGCCCAGCATAAGTGAATACACCCATGCTAAAGTTAACTAAAAGAGGAATAAAAAAAATCATCTTTTGGAAATTGATCTTAATGCCTAATTAGGAAAAATCTGACCTTTAACACTAGAATGGCCATGACAGTCATTTTGACAGTTTTGAAATGTATATGTGTAATAACTTAAAAAATACGATCCTGCTGCTGCCTGACTTTTCCTAAAAGAGTCTGTATTTTAATTTAAAATTGTTTTTATAGACATTACACAAAAGGCAAAGAAAATACACTCACTTTGACCTATTTCGGCCATACACGGTCATATTGACCGCTCGGATTTTCACGGTATTGTTTTAAATTTTTCGCGCGGTTGAAGATGCATCTTGGTTGCTTAGTAACTACTATAGTCTCTGTCAGAGAAACGTAACTAGCGTTCTCGAGTAACAAGTGTGGGCATCACCGAATGGCCGAAGGCAAAGCCAGAGTCGGTAACGTAGGCTACTACGGCGTGGATGGACTCTGTTCTGAATCAGAAGGCAAACGGCGGGCGCTCGCTCTGTGAAAGGCGCGGAACACGTAGATAGATGGCCGGTGGCTGTCTACGTGTTCATATAACTTTATACATCCTCGAACTGGCTGGAATCGTTGCACACATCCTCTCCAAGGAGAGCACCAGCTGTAAAATTGTTTATGGAGGAAAAAAGGGCAGCCGCACCGCAGCAGACACCAAAATGGAGGCAGTGCCAGGTTAGGTCATAGCTAAATGTTCAAATAAGATACTTTTAATTATTATGTGGCTGTTATGAGTTCAGTTGAATGAATTTCCACACCATATTTTTCAGGATATGAATGTATGAAATAATTATGGTTTACTATGCCATGATATGAATTATTGAAACACGTATTACTACTGAAATGTATAATTAAACTCGTTGAAATGTACATTTCGGTGTTATTATAGTTCTAGTAGTTATGGAATTCCGGCACTTATAGTGTTAAGGACAACAATTTTCTTTGTGAATGAATAATGTATTGTAAATAAATAAATGTTCTTCCTTCAAATCCAGGGGGCATAAGTCAGTCCACCCCTATGTTAGATTCCCATAGAGGCAGGCAGACTTTTATTTTGAAAGGCCAGTTATTTCATGGATCCAGGATACTATGCATCCTGATAAAGTTCCCTTGGTCCCACATCATCACATCCCCTTCACCATACCCCCCCATCATCACATCCCCTTCACCATACCCCCACATCATCACATACCCTTCACCATACCCCCACATCATCACATACCCTTCACCATACCCCCCATCATCACATACCCTTCACCATACCTAGAGATTGGCATGGGGTACTTTCCATAAAATCATCTCTCAATGCAAATCAAACCAGCTATTAGGCTAACTAAATAAAACCATGCCAGTCTCTAGGTATGGTGAAGCAGTTAGTCAAGGCCACACCCTCCACCTTGCCCCCCCCCCCCCCCCCCCCCCCCCCCCCCTCCCCTCTCGCCTCCTCAATAGCATTTAAAGCTACAGACACAGAAATGGCCCATCCTAATGAAAGCTCATTGTGGGACTGGCTCTAGTGGCTGGAATTCTGCACCAAGGCTGAATTTAGGGAAAGAGACTTCAGATACAGTATTAGGGGACCACTAAGGCCTATATAAAAGAGACTTCAGATACAGTATTAGAGACCACTAAGGTCTATATAAAAGAGACTTCAGATACAGTATTAGGGGACCACTAAGGTCTATATAAAAGAGACTTCAGATACAGTATTAGGGGACCACTAAGGTCTATATAAAAGAGACTTCAGATACAGTATTAGGGGACCACTAAGGTCTATATAAAAGAGACTTCAGATACAGTATTAGGGGACCACTAAGGTCTATATAAAAGAGACTTCAGATACAGTATTAGGGGACCACTAAGGTCTATATAAAGAGACTTCAGATACAGTATTAGGGGACCACTATGGCCTATATAAAAGAGACTTCAAATACAGTATTAGGGACCACTAAGGTCTATATAAAAGAGACTTCAGATACAGTATTAGGAGACCACTAAGGCCTATATAAAAGAGACTTCAGATACAGTATTAGGAGACCACTAAGGCCTATATAAAAGAGACTTCAGATACAGTATTAGGGACCACTAAGGCCTATATAAAAGAGAATTCAGATACAGTATTAGGGGCCCACTAAGGCCTATATAAAAAAAAGACTTCAGATACAGTATTAGGGGACCACTAACGTCTATATAAAAGCATCCAAGAAGCAGCATGCCATAGGACCTTTAAATCATCTGTTTCTAGGGTATCGTCAATTTGCTGGATTGTTCCGAGGTAACCGTCTGTAGTTAACGTTAGCAGATAAGCCTGTTGACAGCAATGGTAGTGTTCATATTTATGTACAATGACAAATAAAGCAAACTTGCTAAAAGAGGAACTACACGCTGTTTTCAGGTAACGTTACTGTTGATGTTCAAACAGGCCTGAGTGTGTTTTTGAGAAATATCTTTATTTTATTTGTTATTTGTATATTATTGTATTGCCATTACCTGTTTTCCCTGTTTTTATACATACAGAAGTATAGTCTGCTAAATATATCACATTATTTTAGTTGGGTATTGGATGTGAAAAGAAGGAAATGGTTCTTCCATAACATTGCACTTTAGATGATGTGTCACACACCAGGAATAATTTATATAGTTCTATTTTATAGCGATCGATTATATGTTGAAATAATGTTCTATGCAACATGTAAAATGTTATGTTAAAGAAAAGATAGAAAATAAATATTTATATGTTAGAAAAAATGAAATCGGAAATAGGCTAAAATCGGTATCGGCAAGTCAAACTCAATGAAAAATCGGAAATTGTAATCGGTGTATCTCTACTTTTAACTCTTTGTTCCAATAAGGTGTCATATTAAATGGCTTTCCTGTAAAACTTTAGTTGTCTCCAGCTTTCATGTCAAATTCTATGTATTCTTGTAATCAATTTACAGAGGCTGACATACCATTTATCTAGATTTTCTTGTTCTCTAGAACATAATTGTATATCATTCTTCATTTTCAAAAGGGTTGATTGTTGTAAACTCTAGGATAAGAAGTTAGATGTTAAAGTCCAGGGGTCTCATTTATAAACGTGGCGTACGCACAACACTGGGCTGA
This sequence comes from Zingel zingel, assembly GCA_023566125.1. Lineage (NCBI taxonomy): Eukaryota > Metazoa > Chordata > Actinopteri > Perciformes > Percidae > Zingel > Zingel zingel. The sequence continues at coordinate 613,729 of CM042318.1, forward strand.
AAATGTGCGTACCACTACTGCGTACGCCACTTCCCACGCAAAGGTTGTGATTTATAAAAAACAAACTTGACAGGAGAATGTGCTATCCTCCACGCAAACTCTGACCCATGCGTACGCACATTTTGGAGACAATGGGAATTGGTGACGCAGATAGTGAGGTGGTGAACTGAAGTCAGATATAGCGGTACAATGGCGGACCCAAATGCACGACTCAGACGGGGAATCACAGGTAAGTAGATTTATTGTTCACAGAACAAAGCAGGCGACGGTACAGAAAGTGGTAGGCAGTAATCGTTGTCAGGAGTAAAGCAATAGTCAAGTAACACTGGAAAACTAACACAAGGAAAATAACGCTGGAGAGAGTGACACAAAGTACAACTACAATCTGGCAGAGGGTAAGTGAACACTGGGAGAATATATGAAGTGGGAACTGGGGATGACAATTGTGAACAGGTGATACACATTAGGGATGGAAAGGTAATCACATGGGTGGGAAAGCAGACAAAGGGGGGAAGACAAGTGACCTGTAATGACAACAAACAGTTAATTTGAAAATAAAATAGGAAATCCAAAAACACTAAATAAGAGCGGAGCAGGACATGACAGTACCCCCTCCCTCTAAGGCCGAACACCGGACGGCCCAGGCTCGTCAGGATGCAGCCTGTAGAAATCCTGGATCAGACTCGGATCCAGGATATTGCTACCCGAAACCCATGTTCGCTCTTCTGGACCGTACCCCTCCCAGTCCACCAGAAACTGACGACCACAACCCCTCTTCCTCACCGCCAGGAGTTTGCGGAGGGTGTATACAGGTCCCCCGTCAATGAACTGAGGTGGAGGAGGAGGAGGAGTGACTGGAACCAACGCGTTCTCCTTAACAGACTTGACCTTCCTCACATGGAATGTGGGATGAACTCTCATAGATCTGGGAAGCTTCAACTGGACAGCCACAGGGTTAACAATCTTGGACACAGGAAAGAGCCACAAACCGAGGAGCCAACTTACGACACTCGATGCGTAGTGGAAGGTCCTTGGTAGCCAACCAAACTCTTTGTCCCACTCGATACTGAGGCGCCACAGATCTCCGTCAGTCAGCCTGCCTCTTGTATCAGTCTCTGTTCCTCAGAAGGACCTGTCGAGCCCTCGTCCAGGTTCGCCGACAACGTCTGACAGAATTGGGGACCCGGCTCTGACACCACGTCCGTCGTGAACCCATGGAGCCTGAACAACTGGGCAAGCAGAACCTCTGCCGTCTCCTTAGCAGAGGGTAACTTGGGCAGGGGAATATAATGTACCATCTTGGTGAATCTGTCAACTACTGTAAGCACAGCAGTGTTGCCGTCAGAAGGGGTTAATCCAGTGACTAAGCCTATGGAAATGTCTGACCAAGGATGCTTGGGAACAGACAGGGGTTGTAAGAGACCAGCAGAAGCTTGGCGAGAAGTCTTATTCCAGGCACAGACCGGACAGGCTGCCACATACTCTCCGACCTCCTTCTCCATGGACGGTACCAGAACCGTTGCTGAACCACAAACATGGTCCTCTTGACACCAGGGTGACAGGTGAGAAGAGAGGTGTGCGCCCAATGGACCACCTGAGCATGGAATTCAACTGGAAAAAAACAGACGATTAGGTACCATAAACACCTTGTAAAATGTTTAATCGTCGCAGGAGGAGGAGATGGCCCGACTGCATGGAACATAGGATAGCATCAAATACGCTAGCATTAGATAACGGCAGAACACAGTGTAAATAACTAAATATCTGCCTTTAATACTGTGCATACATAATCAAATGTCAAAGTCTGGAAATACATCCGTTAAGCTCTCGCGCAATCGTTACAGTTAATACCTCGTTATCAGTCCGAACTTTAATACTGTTTGTGACAAAACCTGCATGAAGAAAAGTGTGTTTGCCTATTAGACTTTCATCTTCAAATTGTATCTTTTGACAAGGTGTTAACAATCACAATATGTTGTAAACATATAAATACTGCGGTGACCCCTGTGCATAATGCTGCATGATGGCCCTGCTGCCCTGCAGGAGGACTACACCAATGGAAGAAACAAGAGAAAAAGAGGCTTCAGGGACCACGACGATGACTGGCTAATATGATGATTTAAATTCCCTGAAGCTGAGCTCTTGGATCTCTGTACTGACTGAATTGGGTCCAGTAGAAAGGGCAACGCGCCGGAACCGTGCCATCCCGGTCCAAATACAGGTCCTCGCCACTCTGGTGCAAGCGGCTGTTTCCAGAGGGAAATGGCAGACATCTAAGTGTTTTATATAAATATTATATATAATCTTCAACTTTATCACTAAGGCTTGTTTGGATATAATATATAGTTCTGTTAAATCTTATCATAGAGGTCTGGTATATCGAAGATGTCCCTGAGCGCCGTAATGCCTGCCGTTTTGGACGTATTATTAATACATGTAGTCTTTAGACCAGGTTTCCCTACACTGTGCAAGAACAGGTCGAATTTATAATTTAATTTGCAGCAATTCTTGAACCTCTAAGAATATTTAATAATTTTCCTTTTTCCCACCAATCGTCATGATTCGGCATGATTTGGCATAACGAAAGAACAACTGCCAGAGTCATTAACATACTGATCAGCATTCACGAGGTGCTTTGCATTGACTATTTATGGTTAAAAATGGCCGTGTACAGGGCAGGATAAGAGGCTGATTCACTTATGCACATTTTTGGGTAATCTGTGATTCATAAAGGGAATATTGCTTGTAGATGTGCGTACACACGGTTTTATAAATCAGAATTTGTTTTGGCATATGCCATTTTTGGCTTTTGGGTGTACGTACACTTTTAGTAAGGATCTTACGCACAGTTTTATAAATGAGACACCTGCCGACTTTCTCTTTTGTGGAGGAATTTTGTAAACTCTCCTGATAAGCTACAGTACAATGAGCCTCCGTCTTTATAAAAAAATGTAACCAAAATATAGAATAATCTGAGAGTCTGCTTCTTTCTCCAATCAAATCCATACAATTTGCCAATTTCATTCATTGATTTGGATCTAACACTTCAAAAGAGTCACATATTAGTAAGCAGTCATATGGCACAAGTATATAGTTAACCACCGCTTTACCCTTGACAGATACCCATGTGTAGTTATCACATAGAGGAATAATTCTTCCATTAACAATACATATCTCTTTTAAGAATTCAATCACTGATTCTCCATGCTTGTTTACAGAACCATCCAAGAAGGATCTAGGGGGCATCGCATCCACTTATTTTAGGTAGTCATCAAAAGCACCTATCCTACTGTCGAAATCTCCACAGACAAAATTGCTTCAACTTCTGAACATAAATAGATCTGACTCAAAACATGATTAAAGAAAAAAGAGGTGTCCTTTCTCCATTGTCATGATTGAAGACTGGAGAGGAGGCTTTTCATGTTCTCAATTTCTGTATTTATTAACAAAACCAAAACCAAAACATACTCAAACCGAAATACTAAAAACAATATTAAAATTAGGCAAAATGCCTATGTCAAATAATAAAGTAACAAATACACTAAAACAATAACCTACAACATTACAGTGAAATCAAGAATTAAGCAGACACCAAACAGTCTTAATGTTGGGAATAGGGCCCAGTGAAAAGGGAGAAAGGAAGCCTTTTCACACCCATACTGAGGTTTCGGGGGGCAGGTAACAGGCAAACACAACAAAGCTATAACCTGATTTCAAATGCACAAATCTTAAACCTAGAATACCATCCACCTGTTTGTCTACAACATCAGTTTTGTATTATTCCAACAGGTTGTTTTTAACACAAAACCCAACCCCACCGGAGCCTTTAGGTGCTTTAACATGTTATGTTCTGTTATAACCAAACCATGTATAACCTTCCAGGTCGATTACTTTGTCATCAAATAAATGAGTTTCATTCAGTGAAATTATATCCTGATTTAAAGTACTCAGAACCGCTCTTAATGTACAGTTACCTGCAGTCCATCCATCAACGTTCCAGTGTTCTAAAGAAATGGAGTCTTGAACATGGTGGGGCCAAGAAAGAGTTCATCTTCCAGTATCTGACGTGCGTCACTGTTGCTCCTCATCGCGTTTCACAATGCGTCCTTTCCCTGTTACAAAAGTCTTTCCCCGACGGGATCTCCTTCAAAATGGTATGAAAGTTCAAATCCAAAAGCCTCTCCGCGTGTGATTTTGCCGATCGAATATATACATTGTTGTATCGATCATCATCCCTTAGCTTGTGTTTCCTGATCAAGAGCTCAACTTTGTCTCCGACTGAAACCAGCTGGATCCTCACGGTCTGTGACCTCCAGGCTTCAGCCTCTCCACTGCCACCAAGCTGGGTACAGAGTCGCACCTCAGCCCCTCCAAAATTAGCCTGGACGCTGTCTGCACCACCTGCTCCCCTTCCTCGAAGGGCAGGCCAAAAGCCATTATTCTGGTTTCTGGGTTGAAATCTGATGCAGCTGTTTTCTTCATATTTTGCTCAATCTATCAAATATAAGTAAGGAGCATAAAAAGTAAAATAGTTCTGCCACTTTGATATATTTTGTGTCTTAGAGAGTAAAGACTGTCCACTCTGGTAGACAACCATATTCAGATATCAAAAGGTTTACATGTGTTTCATGTGTTTTCATGTTTTCACTAATGATTTTTCATCTTTTCAACAGCTCTGCAGGATGGAAACTCTGGACTCGCCAAAGCCCTTTGTCAAATCTTTGTCTATACAGAAACTGAAGGAGCAGATATCACAGTTACATGTCTCTTTCTTTCATCTGGAAACACAAAGGTTTTCTGTAAGAATGATTGTAAAGGAAGAGATCTTCTCATTGAAACAACCAATGACACAGCTCAGAGCGGCAGATACAGGATTAAATATAAAGAACTTCGATCAGGAGCTAACGTTTCCATCAGCATCTCCCAGCTGACCAAGTCTGACTCAGGATGGTACAGCTGTGGATTGAATGGATCAACAACGTCATACTTCCACTTTAGAATCATTGTTGTCGATGGTGAGTTTCTACTACACATCATGAAAATATTCTGTTTTTTTGTCCTTTTTAAGTGTGAAACTGATTTTCATCAAATGTAATCAGATTATGAGTAGATGGTGAGATGATGAAGCAGTCAGACTGGTTGAACTGGGCCACTTCCTGTCTGAAGGTCCTTGCACACTGAGTCCTAAATCTCTAACAGAAATGTTGGCACGATAGAAATAAATACGACCTCAAGTTGTGTCAATTACATTTACACACTGCTCTGAAACTGTCGTCTGTCATAAAAAGTTGAATCAGGTTCAATTAACTGCGTTTTTTCACATCCATAGCAAAACATTTTGAGAAGTCTTGACACTTCACAGAGCTACAGACAGACTCAGGATCAGTTGGTGTTCTCCTTTTGAATCTGCCTTCAGAATCTCTATCAAAGCATCAAGCCACTGACATCCTGAAGTAAACTCTGAATGTATGGGGATAATCTCCTTGATAAGGAGGTGGAACAGCTCAGGATTGGATGGAGCCAACATATATAAATATGTCATTTTTTTAAGACAACTAAATCATCCAAACTGCTTCATTAATACCCATCTGACTCAGTGTGCAAGGTTCCTGTGAGTGATGAGTTGTTAGGGATGACGGATACAGTGAAACACAGACAAAATATTCAGACTGAATGTACAAGGACCTTAACTGTGGATCATCATCTGGATTACTGACAGTAAATATTGATTGTTCATCTTTTCAACAGCACTGCTAACAGGAAATCCTCCTGGAGTAACAACCCTCCATAAGACATTTGGAGATAATGTTGTAGTTGCCTGCAACTTTTCTGACTCTGGAACCAGGATGTTCTTCTGTAAGGAACGATGTGAAGACAAAAACATTCTTGTTCAAACACCCGGTCCCAGCGCTCAGAGAGACAGACACGGCATTGAATATGTAAGAGGACCTCGGTCTGGAGGATTTGTGTATGTGAACATCTCACAGCTGACCAGGTCTGACTCAGGACTCTACAGGTGTTGTCTGGACAGACGTTGGTCTAGGACTCTTTACCATGAGTTCAGGATCAATGTTACAGATGGTGAGTTTCATGTTGAGAATGAAAATGACTATTCGTGTCTCTGACGGTCTAAAGGAACTTTCACTTACAGCTGCTACACTTTTAAAGTCTGAACCCAACAAACCAACAGTTCAGCAGACACACACATGATGATCACATCTCTCTCATCAGAGGTCACATGATGATCACATCTCTCTCATCAGGAATTCTTTGTATCGGCATGTTTTTGTTGTTCACAGCTCAAACCACGTCTGAACCAATCAGCACTCTGCCGTTGTTTCCATCATCAGTTCCATCAAACTTCACAGCTCCACACACTGAGACACCATCACCCAGAGGTACATCTACACACTGAGACATCATCACCCAGAGGTACATGTACACACTGAGACATCATCACCCAGAGGTACAGTACATCTACACAATGTCTCTTTCAACCCAGTCTCACTCTCAGAGCGTCAACAACTGAGAGATATTTGATGCTCTGGGTAACACTTTGGGTCATTGTTCAGCAGGCAGGGTGAAAGCTCTAAGTTAGGGTTAGGGAAAGATCATGGGTGGAGTTACAAAATGTATGTTTCATTGAAACGCGAGACAAGAACGAGACATGAACCCTGGTCTCCTGGGGGAAAGTCCTGTGTTGTTTGGTCTCTCTACATACTACTCTCTACCGTTGTCTCTCTGCATACTAACACAGTAACGGCAGGGTAAACACCATAGACACAGAGATAACTAAACAGAAATATACAGAATAAATATACAAACACAGGGAATATACAGAAATAATGATACAGGCAACCGAAATATGCAAAACCAGGTAACCAAAATGTCCAAACCATAACACTACTCTCTACTGTTGTCTCTCTTCATAGTTCTCTCTACTGTTGTCTCTCTACATACTACTCTCTACTGTTGTCTCTCTACATACTACTCTCTACTGTTGTCTCTCTACTGTTGTCTCTCTACATACTACTCTCTACTGTTGTCTCTCTACATACTACTCTCTACTGTTGTCTCTCTACTGTTGTCTCTCTACTGCTGTCTCTCTACATACTACTCTCTACTGTTGTCTCTCTACATACTACTCTCTACTGTTGTCTCTCTACTGTTGTCTCTCTACATACTACTCTCTACTGCTGTCTCTCTACATACTACTCTCTACTGTTGTCTCTCTACTGTTGTCTCTCTACTGCTGTCTCTCTACATACTACTCTCTACTGTTGTCTCTCTACATACTACTCTCTACTGCTGTCTCTCTACATACTACTCTCTACTGCTGTCTCTCTACATACTACTCTCTACTGCTGTCTCTCTACATACTACTCTCTACTGCTGTCTCTATTCACACTACTCTCAACTGTTGTCTCTCTACTGTTGTCTCTCTACATACTACTTCAGATTTTACGTTACTATAGACCCCGGGTTCCAACCCTAGAGACGTAATGGATTATTTTCTTAAATCATTTTTAAATGAATATTTTGTGACAAATTATTGATTGATTTGGTAAGTAGTCGTGCAATAAGCATGATAATGTGACTGAATAAATGGTTTATTTTTGTTTCTGGCCGCCGATCCATTACAGGATTAACACTTTCCTACTGCTGACACAAAACTAAATAAATACTTGGAGGCTACAAACAAAGTTTGTAACATTTCAACGTAAAACATTTTCAGACGAGAATAAATTATGCTACGTAAGTAGAAAATAAAAAGATTAGGCAAATACTGTAGGTATTCCAGATAAGTAGCAAGGGAGGACAGACTATACGTAACACATTTTTGCATATGAATAACTTAAATATGTGTATGTACTGTAAACTGTATGCAGGGGCCTCATTAACCTGTGAGTCCAGAACACAACATGTTGGTGTATATTTCTCTTGTAACAGCTGCAGATGTGCTGCTGTACGTGGGTCTGACTCTGGTCGTCCTGGTCCTGGTCTCTCTGTCTCTGCTGATACTCTGCAGGAGGAGGATGTCTAAAGCCAAAGGTGAGGCAACAGGAAACACACGCAGGCAGGCAGCAACCACACCACCGACACTTCCCTTTTCTCACAGAACAGGTTGAACAGTTTGTTCTCTCTTCACATGACAATGCACTTTTAAAACAGACACACCATTCAAGTTAATTTAATCTCACAACATGTCCACCATTCATGTTTCTACAGTAGAACCGCCCCTTCAGATGTGTAATTAGTTCTGTTTCATCATTTCACTGAAGACTGGTCACAGAGACTAAATAACTGCTGCACAACTGGTTCAACTTTAGAGGAAGGTACATCTTAATGGTTTAAATGATTCTAGGATCTTTTATTGGGGATTATCTGTCCCCGACACCAAGCAACTTTTCAGTCTTGACTTATGCAAATAGTCCAATGACGTGACCATCGTCAACAACCAATAGGTTTCTCTCTCCAGCACCAAACAGGAAGCAGCAAACCAGCTGACAGTGAACATGGAGGGAAGTCTGGGGAGGCGGTGTCTTCTCTTTCTGTTTTTAGCTGTTAGTTTATTCAGAACAAACTGCTGCACACCCACAAGCTGCCACAGTCGGCTCCGTCTCCACTAGTCCTTGGTGTGGTCTGCTTGGTGTGTCACGGCCTTTAAAGTCTCAGTTTACGGGAGTATGAGCCCCATATTTCATGTTGTGTCCTTTTATGAACAAACTGTTGTGTTTTTCAGAACTTCCCGTGGAAACAGAGTACGCTGTCACAGAGGTGAGTTTGAGAAGATCTGAGAGCTCTGAGCATCATTAGTTTATTATAATAATAAAAACTAAAGTGCTCCTCTCCTGTAGACCAACCGAGTGTACGAGGACATCAGAGAGGACGGACAGAGACGGTCTCCTCCTGTGGAAATCTCTTCAGTTTACTCTACCGCCAAATACTCCAAACCAAGAGCTGCTGAAACCAACGATGACTACAGCGTTATCACTGCAGCTAACTTTCAAAATACAGTAAGAAAACCTCTGAAGGGCTTCAGCTTTGGGCTCAGGAACAGAAGCTTTGTCTCTCAGTCACAGACCCAACAGAGAACGGCACTGGGGAGGTTTTTAGGACCCGAGCACCGACTGGATCCAGGAATTATTATTATGCACAATGAATCACATTTTCGACTTAAGATGCTCAAGCACTTACCAAAATCTGCACATACATCAGGACTGATGAAACATTTGATTGTTTGATTATTTTATGGGTTTCTTGCCTGGACGCCCCCTAACAGCCCGTTACAGTTTGGATCTATTATTGTCATGCATGAGATACTATCAATCCTTACTATCACTTATTACTGATAGTTCATGAAGTAGTACATGAATGAATTTCATGCATCAATTCATAATTCATGTACCATTATTATAAAGTGTTGCCAATATTTAAAACAATGGTTTTGAGGGAGGAAATACGTTCAACATGATGTTAAACACTGAGTGTAAACACAGCTGTTTGTTTGATAGAAATCTCATTTTATGGGTAATTTATCAGATTTATTAGTAATATTTGCTGTTTATAATGATATGCTATATTTGAGATAGTCCTGCTGTAAACACACTGAGAGGGTTCCTGAAGGACCACGTCATCCAGGACCTCCATGCAGAAACACAGATACAGAAACACGGACGCAGACAGCGTGCAGTAGAACCAAAATTAAACTGAGAAATTAGATCCACAAACCATCTTTTACCACATTGATCACATGACCTGCAGATCTGTTTTTATAATGCTTATTAAAGAAATCGGAGCACTTTGACCTTTCTCTGATTCCTCTCCCAGGCTGAAGACGACTTCAGTAGACTCACCTACTCCGAGATTAATTTTCCAAACCGGGCCGCCGGCTCACCCAACAGCGCCCTCAGCGGAGACACCGATCACGTGGTCTACTCTGTTCCTCGGGTCAGAGATGGCTCTGATGCCGGCCGGCCTGAAGATGATCCGCCCGTCTACTCTACTGTTCATTAGCTCCAACTCTGCCACAGCCGCTTTAAAGGCACCAGTAATATATCAGGAGACACTGAGACACCATCACCCAGAGGTACATGTACACACTGAGACACCATCACCCAGAGGTACATGTACATGTTTTCTCCAGATTCCACCTTTGAGGACTCCACATACCAAAGCCTCGATCCAGCCAACAGGCATTAGGACCAAACCCACTCCACACTCTCACAAATACAACAACAATGAGCTGGAATCTGTTAATGTGCCTCAGAGGTCCAGGTTGTACTCTGTGTTTCTGTATTTTCAGTGCAGTTCTTAATGCCATGTCTATGTTGTTATATGTTTATATATATGTACATGTGTGTGTGTGTGTGTGTGTGTGTATATATATATATATATATATATATGTGTGTGTATGTGTTGAACCCAATGTTACACCCTTGGCCATGTCTATGTTGTTAATTGGAGAATGTGATTCTCATTTTGCTGGAGTGTTACTTCTTTGCAGTGTGTTTTATTTGCGTGTGTTTTCTTAGGTTGCCTTTGGTTGATCTCTCTGGGCCACCGTACCTTTGTAGTCAATGGAGTATCTTTTTACATCTTCAACTGTGACACGTTATGTATAATTAGGGTCTGAGTAGAGACTTTGGTTGGCAAAGGCCCCATTGTCATCACTCTGTTTATGAATCATCATTCTGACAGGCTTAATGTACTCAAAAGGTTGAAACTTTGCACATGTATCATAAGTAGTAAATATTGACATCTGATGAGAGTTTCGGGCTGGAGTCTGATTTCAACACAGTAGCACTCATGTTTCGTTTCACCAAAATGTGGAAGCCATATGTATTACCTCTAGCCTTAAAGAAAAGCCTCTCGGACCCATCCCCTCACCCCAACAGGAAGTCAGCTATATTCTTTTACGACTGTACTTAAATGTACGTTGGGATTACTTTTGCTTTCATAATATAAACAGAAATCTCAGTTTCCCTTCTGCATTAGTGTTGTGGTAGTTTTACATTAAGGGTTTTTAAAGTGTGATTTACTTTCATGTATTTTTTACTTTAATAAGATTTAATCTACATAATTACTTATTATTCCTCACAGCCAAAATCATTTTGGTGAGGTTTGATTGATTAGGATTGATTTAGGTTAAACACATAAGTATAAATCAGAAATGTATTTAACATCTATACATATATATTGAATGTTTTGATTTGTTATTATAACTGTGAACATTTCTGAAATTGTGTGTGAGTTTCCTGAGGTGGTATTTGGATGCCGCAAGGTGTATTTAGGCCTCTTAGACCTCATTAGGAGGGAACTGTGGTAGAATATCCATCTTATATACTCACGGTGTGTACGTTGAAACAGTTTTACCCCATGTGATCTGGGGGACCTACTACAGGACATATAGGTGAGAGTAGTGGTTGGAAATGATCCAACAGCATCTTCACACATACATAGATAAGTAAAGAAGGACCTTATTTGGTAATGTCTAACTTTGTATGTCCAGCGTGAGTTTGAATACTCCTCCAGGAAGACAGGAACTTCAGAGTTGGGATGGTACTACTCAACACTACACTGGGGTTCAACTCTACTGTTTAATCCTGATTCTCCTTGATCCAGATTTCATTAAAAGCTTCTATAGAAATCATCAAAGTCTCCAGAACTTTCTTCACTAATCCAGAGTTTTTACAGAACAGCAAATATAAAAAGTTTAAAACATTTAGAATTGAGAATGCTACATGGTGCTTTGTAACCATTTCTTTAAACGTGCTCAGTGAATTATTATTATTATTATTATTCCTCTGTACTGCTGGACTGTAAACAAATATGTTTTATCATTAGACTGCTGAAGCAAAATAGGAAAACAATCTGTCTGGCTACTTTTGGTAAAGTGGCTATGATATTCTCTTAATAGTTAAAAGTACTTTAGTACCAAGTTTTTCACAATTTTCTGAGCAGCATCTTCATATAAGTGATTCTTTTATCCACCGTCGACCAGTTTAGATTTATGAAATGATCACATAACCCTTATCAATGTATTTTGAGCCTTTTAAAGTTTGCTTTTGAGCAGTGTTCTTGTGAGTAATTCTCAGAGGCTTGATAAATACGGGCCCACGAGTTTTTAAGCAGGATGGTTGATTAGAAAAGACTGTCAGGTGTGTTGATTGTCAATGATCTTCAGGTGTGTCCCTCTGCCAGAAGCCCAGAACAAAGGGGCCGTCCTCAAACAAACACACAAGTACAATGAGAGAGTCGATAAATTAGTAAAGGAGGCAGTCAAGAAAGGAAATGTAGAACTGAATATTTTAAACTGTCAAAATCAGAAGGGAAAAGCATAACATAGAGGGCAATTCCCAAACAGTGGCAACACTATTGGGATAGTGGAAATAAGGGAGACACTTGCATGCAAAACAAAATAAAGTAGGAGTGAGAAACAGTGTAGTCAACCGAAAAGAGCAAGTAATTATCAGTAAATTGAAAAATGGTGACAGTAGATTGAACAGTACACTTTTATAATAGGAAAACACCCAACTTGACACTGCAGTCTGTGTGGGGAAAAGGAGACGGTGGAGCATGTCCTGATTTCATGCAGAAAATAGAATCAAGAAAGAGGGGTCATGTTAGCAGGATTACATAAGTTAGGGCCAGTGGAAATCAGGTTCAAAGATGTCCTTGAAAGTGTGGTATCAGTAAATGGAAGGGCACATGTATTTAGATTTTTGAAACGAAACGGACTACTTAGAAAATGATAATGAAAAAATAGATAACGAGTAATTACCAGTAGGAGGCAGTAATGCAACGTATAGGATGCCAACTGCCGTAAAACCCAAAAGAAGAAGAAGACAAACAAGTACAGACACACAAGAGGGAGGGGAAACACAGGAGGAAACTGAAAACTGCTCTGTTCAACACTGCTGACTATGAATGGATTAAGATCTGTCTGTGGGTCAACTTTAATATAACCCTTATTAATGTATTTTGAGCCTTCTGAAGTTTTCTCCTGAAGCGTTGTAATAATCGGGTCTACCAGGAGATGGCAGCATCATCAAACAGACTTTAGACTCCAGGAGCTCCAGCTGATGTTGAAGACTTAGTCTGAAAGAAAGATGACTTTTCTCGACAGAAACGTAACTCTTTGATTAACCTTGGTAGTCATATTTTCACCTGATAAAAACCTGTTAAAAATCCAGTCAAGATATTTCACACTGTCTTCAGAAGTTATACAGAATTCTCCAACTTTAACCATAAAACCCTTTTGTTTTAGAACCAAAAAGAATGGCTTCAGTTTACCCAGTGCAGATAATCTATTATCTAACAGCCATGTTTTTACATTTAGTAGATCCTCAATGAGGGTATTCTCAACCAATATTCTCATGATATGATGCAGACACTGTTTAACTACACAGCAGTTTACAAAGGATCTAAAGCTGACTAGTGTCAGAGTGAGCAGTATAACCCCAGAGTGATGGAGGGGGAGGAGAGGAGAGCTGTGGGTCTTGTGTTTGGAGGAGGGACTCCATCATTTAAAGAAGTAACTAGTTCCTGGTTTGCCAGTGAAGAAGGAAGAGAGGCAGCGGTAAGCCATCTTCGTCTCAACATGAACGTCCGTCCCACTTTGATCTGCTTCTTCCTCCTCTGTGAGTACATTCACTTTGGATTTCTCTCACTCTGTCCTGCTTCTGTTTTCTGTCTTTTCTTTATTGGTCCGTGGTCTAACACTTTCTCATGACAGCTTTCTATGTTGAGCTTTATTTAGTTATACATATAGTTAATTAAACTTACTTGTTACTTCCTCTAAATAAACTGCACATCAGGAAGGAAATGAAGGAACAGACTCAGTTGAAGTTAAACTTTATGTATTTATATCTGAATGTAAATGAGTTCAGTCAGGTCTTTGTTCTGATCAACAGGAACAGATCATGTTGAAAGTCTCTCTGAGCTGTTAGATTGTGGCTGAAGTCTGGATTACTTTTTATGTAAATAGTTCCCTGGTTTAATGTTTGTTCTGATTCAAGATTCAAAATCATGTATTAATCCCACAATGGGAACAATCACACTGTTACAGCAGAGAGGGATGGGGGGGGAAGGATACAAGACACCCTAAAGATAAACAACAATAAATAAACAGTATTATATATAAAATAGTTTTGCTGCATTGATATATTTAGTGTCTTAGAGAGTAAAGACTGTCCTCTCTGGTAGTAAATACCATCCACATGTCTAAACCTGAATAGCAGGAGTTTGATTACTGTGCTGCCAACAAGACTGAGTTAAAGAGCTAATGAACTAATGATTGATCATCTCTTCAACAGCTCTGCAGGGTGGACGCTCTGGGCTCGCCAAAGACCAAATCTCTGTCTTTACAAGAACTGAAGGAGAAGATTTCAGAGTTACATTCTCTTCTTCTCGGTCTGGAAACACAAGGTTCTTCTGTAAGAATGATTGTAAAGGAAGAGATCTTCTCATTGAAACAACCAATGTCACAGCTCAGAGCGGCAGATACAGGATGGAATATACAGAACTTCGATCAGGAGCAGATGTTTCCGTCAGCATCTCCCAGCTGACCAAGTCTGACTCAGGATGGTACAGCTGTGGATTGAATGGATCAACAACGTCATACGTCCACTTTAGAATCATTGTTGTCGATGGTGAGTTTCAACTACACATCATGAAAATATTCTGTTTTTTTGTCCTTTTTAGGTGTGAAACTGATTTTCATCAAATGTAAATATTGATTGTTCATCTTTTCAACAGCACTGCTAACAGAAAATCCTCCTGGAGTAACAACCCTCCATAAGACATTTGGAGATAATGTTGTAGTTGCCTGCAACTTTTCTGACTATGGAGAGAACACGCACTTCTGTAAGGAACGATGTGAAGACAAAAACATTCTTGTTCAAACACCCGGCCTCAGTGCTCAGAGAGACAGATACGGCATTGAATATGTAAGAGGATCTCAGTCTCGAGGATATCTGTATGTGACCATCTCCCAGCTGACCAGGTCTGACTCAGGACTCTACAGCTGTTGTCTGGAAAGACCTTTGTCTCCGGATGCTTACCATGAGTTCAGGATCAATGTTACAGATGGTGAGTTTCATGTTGAGAATGAAAATGACTATTCGTGTCTCTGACGGTCTAAAGGAACTTTCACTTACAGCTGCTACACTTTTAAAGTCTGAACCCAACAAACCAACAGTTCAGCAGACACACACATGATGATCACATCTCTCTCATCAGAGGTCACATGATGATCACATCTCTCTCATCAGGAATTCTTTGTATCGGCATGTTTTTGTTGTTCACAGCTCAAACCACGTCTGAACCAAACACGACTCGGCCTGACACTGAGACACCATCACCCAGAGGTACATGTACACACTGAGACACCATCACCCAGAGGTACATGTACACACTGAGACACCATCACCCAGAGGTACATGTACACACTGGATTTGATGGCTCAAAATCTAATGTGACAGAATAAATGGTTTATTTTTGTTTCTGGCCGCCCATCCATTACAGGATTAACACTTTCCTACTGCTGACACAAAACAAAATAAATACTTGGAGGCTACAAACAAAGTTTGTAACATTTCAACGTAAAACATTTTCAGACGAGAATAAATTATGCTACGTAAGTAGAAAATAAAAAGATTAGGCAAATACTGTAGGTATTCCAGATAAGTAGCAAGGGAGGACAGACTATACGTAACATATTTTTGCATATGAATAACTTAAATATGTGTATGTACTGTAAACTGTATGCAGGGGCCTCATTAACCTGTGAGTCCAGAACACAACATGTTGGTGTATATTTCTCTTGTAACAGCTGCAGATGTGCTGCTGTACGTGGGTCTGACTCTGGTCGTCCTGGTCCTGGTCTCTCTGTCTCTGCTGATACTCTGCAGGAGGAGGATGTCTAAAGCCAAAGGTGAGGCAACAGGAAACACACGCAGGCAGGCAGCAACCACACCACCGACACTTCCCTTTTCTCACAGAACAGGTTGAACAGTTTGTTCTCTCTTCACATGACAATGCACTTTTAAAACAGACACACCATTCAAGTTAATTTAATCTCACAACATGTCCACCATTCATGTTTCTACAGTAGAACCGCCCCTTCAGATGTGTAATTAGTTCTGTTTCATCATTTCACTGAAGACTGGTCACAGAGACTAAATAACTGCTGCACAACTGGTTCAACTTTAGAGGAAGGTACATCTTAATGGTTTAAATGATTCTAGGATCTTTTATTGGGGATTATCTGTCCCCGACACCAAGCAACTTTTCAGTCTTGACTTATGCAAATAGTCCAATGACGTGACCATCGTCAACAACCAATAGGTTTCTCTCTCCAGCACCAAACAGGAAGCAGCAAACCAGCTGACAGTGAACATGGAGGGAAGTCTGGGGAGGCGGTGTCTTCTCTTTCTGTTTTTAGCTGTTAGTTTATTCAGAACAAACTGCTGCACACCCACAAGCTGCCACAGTCGGCTCCGTCTCCACTAGTCCTTGGTGTGGTCTGCTTGGTGTGTCACGGCCTTTAAAGTCTCAGTTTACGGGAGTATGAGCCCCATATTTCATGTTGTGTCCTTTTATGAACAAACTGTTGTGTTTTTCAGAACTTCCCGTGGAAACAGAGTACGCTGTCACAGAGGTGAGTTTGAGAAGATCTGAGAGCTCTGAGCATCATTAGTTTATTATAATAATAAAAACTAAAGTGCTCCTCTCCTGTAGACCAACCGAGTGTACGAGGACATCAGAGAGGACGGACAGAGACGGTCTCCTCCTGTGGAAATCTCTTCAGTTTACTCTACCGCCAAATACTCCAAACCAAGAGCTGCTGAAACCAACGATGACTACAGCGTTATCACTGCAGCTAACTTTCAAAATACAGTAAGAAAACCTCTGAAGGGCTTCAGCTTTGGGCTCAGGAACAGAAGCTTTGGCCCAATCCCAAAGTCCGGACTCACAGACTCACGGACTTTGGTGCGTGTCCTTGTGAAATTCGTAAGGTCTTAGGGTCGTCCCAGTGTCGACTTTCAAAGGGCGTGAGGGTCTGAGGACACGCTTACCGAGCCCTTTACGTGAGTCTGCATCGCTGCAGACTTCACCAAAGGGAATTACCCACAGTTCAAAGCGTTCGTGTAATTGTCACGTTATTTTTAATCTATTGATCCGTGTACAACAACACATTTATCTCATTTTTTTCATGGTGGCCAGCACGAAATGGGAACCATCTATTCAGAGGTTGGGTTTCGGAAAAACACAACGGGGAAAGGACGCCTCACACGCCGGGAGACGGCCGCGGGGGACGCGCGACAACAACGGGACGGTTGGGATTAGGAAGACTACGGGAAACCAAACGCCACACGCAGGACGCCATCCCCGGTCTCCCGGGTGAAAGTCCTGTGTTGTTTGACCCGTCCACCCCCCCGACCAACCTCCCTACGCAGATTTTCGGCTCTTTATACTACTCCCTACCATTTTCGTGCTGTGATCACAAAAAATGCTTCCCATTGAAATACATTACTTCACATTTTCATGCTGGCCACCACGTAAAAAAAACGAGAAAAACTTCCCCGTGAACATGTGTAAATAATGTGACCATTTCACGAACTGCCGTGAGACTGGGCTGGGAGACCGTAGGGAAATCTGGGAATTACAAAAGGTAAACAACAGCACGACCACGACCACGACCACGGAGCAGACCAGCCTGCTGTCCAGCTCGCACAACAAGAGGTTGAAAACACGTGGAATCAGGCAGCCGTCTCCTGGGCCTCGGCCGTGTGGAAAGATACAAACTTAAAATGATAATTCCCAAACCGGCAAGTGTCAGCAACATCTTTGTTATTAAACGTCGCCAAGGTAACATGTGATCTCATGAAGTGCTGTCCCAATCCCATTTCTACCTATCTGAGCCCATGTGGCCTCACACACTCACTCACTCAGCACCTGAGATCAGTTCAGTCTGGGAGTCTGTAGTCCTTAGTCCTCAGGGCTCACCTTTGTCTCTCAGTCACAGACCCAACAGAGAACGGTACTGGGGAGGTTTTTAGGACCTGAGGACCGAAACTAAAGAAATGATTATAATTACACACAATGAATCACATTTTCGACTTAAGATGCTCAAGCACTTACCAAAATCTGCACATACATCAGGACTGATGAAACATTTGATTGTTTGATTATTTTATGGGTTTCTTGCCTGGACGCCCCCTAACAGCCCGTTACAGTTTGGATCTATTATTGTCATGCATGAGATACTATCAATCCTTACTATCACTTATTACTGATAGTTCATGAAGTAGTACATGAATGAATTTCATGCATCAATTCATAATTCATGTACCATTATTATAAAGTGTTGCCAATATTTAAAACAATGGTTTTGAGGGAGGAAATACGTTCAACATGATGTTAAACACTGAGTGTAAACACAGCTGTTTGTTTGATAGAAATCTCATTTTATGGGTAATTTATCAGATTTATTAGTAATATTTGCTGTTTATAATGATATGCTATATTTGAGATAGTCCTGCTGTAAACACACTGAGAGGGTTCCTGAAGGACCACGTCATCCAGGACCTCCATGCAGAAACACAGATACAGAAACACGGACGCAGACAGCGTGCAGTAGAACCAAAATTAAACTGAGAAAGTAGATAGTAAGTAAGTAAGTAAAGTTTATTTAGCACCTTTCACAGATAAAAATCACAAAGTGCTTCACAATAAAATGCAATACAACACAAGAAGTCACAATACACGCAAATAGAAAACATAACAAACAGCCAAAGTCTTCAGCTGATTTTTAAAAGATTTGACTGAATCCACACAACGTAGCGGGAGAGGCAGGTCATCCCACGGCCTTGGAGCCACTGCTGGGAATGACCGATCCCCTCTAGTTTCAAAATTAGTGCGGGGAACCACTAATAGCATCACAATAGCTTAGAAATCTAGACCACCGTAGCAGCATCAAATGTAATTTGCAGCCAGGGTCGTCTAGCTCCTCTCCGTTGGCTTGGGAGCTGGAAAAACCAAACTCTAGTCAGGCCAATCACATCGTGTATAGAGTCAGTGGGCGGGGCTTATGGCTGCTGCTTGGAACAGCGGTCTTCTGGAAGACTTGGAGTTCAGCTTTTCTTTGAGAAAAGAACAAAGAACGGCACTGAAGTGTTCAGAGTTTTGGGGCAAAAGTTTTATCTATCAACTAGCTCCGCTACCTTCTTCATTGCTCTGATTGGTTGTAGAGCTATCCTATTGTGTGCAGAGGGAATTTGAAAGACAACCGTTTATCCTGCCCCCGGATTGAGCCCTGCCAATGGGGAGTTCCCAGACCCAACATCTGGATGTGGGTCAGACCCAGACCCAACATCTGGATGTGGGGCTGGCTGGTCAGGCTAGATCCACAAACCAGCTGTTACCACATTGCTCACATGACCTGCAGATCTGTTTTTATAATGCTTATTAAAGACATCGGAGCACTTTGACCTTTCTCTGTTTCCTCTCCCAGGCTGAAGACGACTTCGCCCTCAGCGGAGACACCGATCACGTGGTCTACTCTGTTCCTCGGGTCAGAGACGGCTCTGATGCCGGCCGGCCTGAAGATGATCTGCCCGTCTACTCTACTGTTCATTAGCTCCAACTCTGCCACAGCCGCTTTAAAGGCCGTCCACACCCAGAACTACAACCATAACTAGCAATCTATATTTTTAAACCGCTCTAACTCCAGGGGATAGTAACGCCAGCGACCGTAGCGAATGTTATCGTTGGGTAGGGCTGCTCCATTAGGGAAAAATCCTAATCAAGTTTATTTTAGTCAATATGGAAATCAAGATTATGTAACATGATTACTTTTGGAAAGAAGTTGGAGTTAAAATCAACAGTGAAAACACCTTCAACTGGGACATTTCCCTTAAAATAAATAATGTAAAATATATATTTAAATGTTTTCAAGAAAGAACACGGGACAAAATAAGAGTTTTCTCACAAGCGTAATGTGCAGAATGATTGTTTTTCAAGATGTACATGGTTGTGATCATTAGAAATGACTGGATTCATTGGCCAGCCCTGCCTTTGAGATCACTGTCACCGACAGCCAATCAGCATCGATCTGCAGCTACTGGACGTCTTAGTGCCGTCCGTCCCAGATATCGTTCATCTTATTCGTAAGAAGATGAAGAATAAGAAACAGTTAAAGTATTCGCTGCTGAGCGTCTTTGAGACCTTGTATTCCTGAGCGTCACGCTTCAGACATGACTAACTATTGGTTTAAAACAACTAGATTTATAAATGTGTCTTTAAAAGCAGAAGACTCTCGTAACAGTTTGTTGGATTCTCCAAACCCTCGTGTATTTATTTTTCTTTATCTGCACAACGTGAAAAAGAAACCCGTCATAAATCTGTGTGTTGTAGACCCCTGACACAGCAGATCCTTCATCAGGGTGGATCCTCACGTCGTTATCCTTATGGTTACGGTAGTCTCTCGTGTCCAGACCTGAGGGTCTGGTTAGTTCTCACAGCATTCCTGGATGGGAGAAGAACCTGCTCTGGTTTATTTACATTTCTTTAAACCAATCACAATCATCGTGGGCGGGGCTAAGCTGCGGACGGAGCCACGGTGCCTCTGCTAAATATTCTCAGGAAGGAACTTGTTTTGGTGGAACATGTGGACGTTCAGAAGTAGTTTTAGTCGTGCAACAGAAAGCCTCAGCTAAATGACATGTAAGGTAATATATTGTTATGTAGGTATATTCTATAAGTATATTATTGTAATCTTGTATCAGTCTCTGGCACGATATTTCAGTTCAGTATTACGTGGTAACATCACATCTATTTTAATAAAGAGAAGTGAGAAACCTTTCGACAAACAGGAAGTTGTTTGTGTTCATGATTGGTTAACAGAGGAAGTTTAAATCTGGACAGAGAGAGGGAGGAAACACCCCTCGCTGCTGAGAAATACTTTACAACATATTACCAAGGTGAATGAAGCTCACTAGCTGTCAGTATTACATAATGCTCCTTTAATAACAGCTCGAGGTTCCCAAAAAGGTTTTAAAATCAACTGCAGAGAGAGAAAAGAAAACTCCTACTTAACATACTGCAACGTACTCCAAGAGAGCTACAATTAGGCTGAGGATATATTATATTAATAGCGTGACGGCTCCTAGGCCGCAACACCTATTAAGTCCCTCTGGTTGCTGGGATCTGGGGATTGGCTGATCTCTCTCTCTCTCCCTCTCTCTCGCTCTCTCTCTCTCTCCCTCCTTCCTCTCTCTCCCTCTCTCTCTCTCCCTCCTCTCTCTATAGTAGTACCTGGGCAGTCACTCTCCCTCCTCTGTCTCTCTCTCTCTCTCCCTCCCTCCCTCTCTCTCTCTATAGTAGGACCTGGGCAGTCACTCTCTCTCTCTCTCAAGGTTTCTTGGTGTGTTTGGACTTTGGGTTGAGTTACTTTTGACAGAATTAGGCAGCTTTATGTGAAATGATGGTTCATATCTGAGAACAACCGGTTACCTGGGCAACAAAATACCGGAGCGTATTTATTCTCACGGCTACGGCCACATTGGCCCATACGCCATGTCTCACTAAATACTTTTACACAGAGACATACTATCTCAGATAATACTCTCAACATGCCTCTCGGGACCCCTTCCTGCTGAGAGAGAGATGATGTTAGGAACATTCATCATTATTTCAGACAGAACACACACACACACACACACACACACACACACACACACACACACACACACACACACACACACACACACACACACACACACACACACACACCTGTGTTCAGAATAATAGTGTGTTTAAAACAGTGAATAATGCTCAAAATCCTTAGAATAGTTTTTAATTCCATAATATCAATGCATTGGGAACACTGCACATTCAATCCCAATCAGAACATGACCAAACTTGATCACGTTTGTGTTCTACCTTTACAGAAAGTGAAGAAAAAGGAATATTAGGCTGTTCAAAAAAATAGCAGTATTTGCATTTTTCTTTACAAACTCAAACATTGACTGTATGAACTGAAAAATGTCTCCAGGGTTAGCTTTACTTTGACTCACTGCACTAATATTTAGTTACATAACCATTATTTCTGAGAACTGCTTCACGTCTGTGTTCATGGAGTCGACCAACTTCTGGCACCTGTCAACAGGTATTCCAGCCCAGGACCATTGGACCACATCCCATAATTCCTCTGCATTACTGGGTTAGCCTCAGAAACAGCATTTTTGATGTCACCCCACAAGTGTATGGGATTGAGGTCTGGGGATTGGGCTGGCCTCTCCATAACATCAACCTTTGCTCTCTTACTGGTGTGTTCTGGGTCATAGTCTTGTTGAAAGACCCATTTCAAAGGCATTTCCTCTTCAGCATGAGGCAACATGACCTCTTCAAGTATTTTGATGTATTGAAACTGATCCATAATCCCTGGTATGTGATAAATAGGCCCAACACCACAGTATGAGAAACATCCCATAACATGATGTTTGCACCACCATGCTTTGAGATCTGATCGGGCCGAATTTTTCTGACCAAACCTGGCCCGAGCCCGACAGGCATTGAGAAATTAGTGTCCGAGCCGTACACAGTTACAATCTCATGTTGTTCTCAGACTAATGACACATGTCCGTGTGTGTGTGTGAAAGCTTTCATTAAGCAGCTGGAGGAAGTCATTCAGAAATGTCAACAGATGAGGTCATCAGGTCACACGGGGCAACAAGCTCACGTTAATAATCTGTTTCATTTAAAATGTTCACCGTGTTAACCTCTCCTGACCGTGGTCAGAACACCAGGAGACTGGTGACCTCCAGGGCCGACGTTATATAACGTTAGGGTTAGATCCTGTTATGGTGAGACGATGAATGAACTTGGTTTTCAGTCTGGAGATTATCTCAGACACCACACACACACACACACACACACACACACACACACACACACACACACACACACACACACACACACACACACACACACACACACACACACACACACACACACACACACACACACACACACACACACACACACACACCTCTTAAAGGAGCAGCAGCACAATTTTACAACAAAATATCTTATTAAATAAATGCCTTATTACTAGGACATTATTTGGCATGTGGAAATATCACTTCTACCAAAACATTTGATTATTGAGGTTAGTGATGTTGGACTGCTATTATTTTGAACACAACTGTAAAGTCTCCTCCAGAGTTTCCAGAACATTTGCAGACGATATCAACTCAATCAAATGCTAAATGGTGTATATTTTATTAAAGGTTTGGCAGCAGGATGTTTGACACGTCAGCGTTCGATCAAAGTGAGAATTCCTCTGAAAACTCTAACTAAACTAAAACTTGACTTGATGTGTGAAAGCTTGATGAACTGAACTGGAAATCAAACAGAATCAATAAAGTTTTACAACAGTTGAAGAGAAGCGACAGACGGCGTCAGGATCCTAAAACACATCAGCTATAAGCAGCGCCGCTCACCCGTTCAGCTCCGGTTATAACTCATCTTTCTATGAAAATACATCTACACATTTATACAATCATTTCATATACAAGTCTAACTTAAAGAGGAACTCCGTCTCCTTCAGCCTGGACTCTCTGTCTCCATGTCTGTCTGAGTGTCTGATGGAGCAACAGTCTGTGAAACTGGTCCAGTATTAAACCAGAACCAAGCTGTGATGTAACCCTACAGGACTAATGTTCAGCAGCAGTTAGTCACTAACCCACCAGACTCCATGTAAATAATCAGGACTTTTAGCATCGTAAAACACACTTCATTCAAACCAGGGATGCACGGAATCCAGGGTTCAGATATTGGGCTTTTTGACGGGGTTGGGTTTCTGCTGAACCCTACGCTTGCACTCCGCGCGCTACGCTGGTCGCCGTAATGACGGCGCCGTTGATTACGGGAAGGTCTTTACGTAGGTGGAGCGTTCAATGCAGCAGGCTGTGAGGAAGTGGAAATGGAACTGGTGAGCAGAAAAAGTGTAGTTTGGGAGCACTTTCAGTCTAAAGAAGGCCGTTCAAGTCCAGCTACATGTTCAATCTGCAATGCTGATTAGTCTGGTGGTGGCGAGGACCCTAAACAATACACAACATCACCGCTGTTACAACATCTGGTATCAAACATCTGGAAGAATACCAGTTGTGATGAAGGAATCTACAGACAGCAGCCAGAATGGAGCAACTTCAGGTACGGCAAAGGAAGGACAGTCACAGCTAAAAACTGGTGTTAACCAGACGACCATTACCAACTTTGCCCTACATCGAACAAACAGTGGGCCTCAGATAACCCACGAGCCAGAGCCATTCATGCAGCAATTGGGAAAATGATAGCCACTGACTTGCAGCCCTATAGCATAGTGGAAGACACTGGATTCAACGAGCTACTCCATCTGCTTGAGCCACCTTACAAAATCCCCTCCAGGCGCTTTTTTACTGACAAAATCATCCCTGAAACGTACGAGTCCATCACTTCCCACATACAAGCACACGTTGCCAAAGCACATGCACATTACTGCGTTTACTGTGTTAATGAATATGGGAATGAGGATGGGAGGAGGATTCGGTTCAGTTTTCGGGTTCAGAATCTATACGCTAAAAGTCCTGATTATTTATATGGAGTCTGGTGGAGATATGCTGGCTCTATACATGCTAAAAGTCCTGATTATTTACATGGAGTCTGGTGGGTTGTTGTTCCCATCGGTGATGTACTTTAAACATAAAAACATGGGAACATAGAGTCCAGTTTAGGGGAAAAAAAACAAAGTTACCCTTAAACCAACCTGAGTCGTAACCACTCTTTCTATGAAAATATATCAACAGCTTTATACAGTTAGATTCTTATGCAAGTGTAAAAAGACTTAGGACTTATTTACATTTTAAATCTGATTTGTGTCCCAACACAGGAACATTTTGCTGGTTAATTTGAGTCAGTAAATGGATTATTTCTCCAGACATTCAGACAGTCCCATGTGTTGAGATTCTGTTACATCAACACTTCCCAAAAGATCAACAACCAACTTACATTCCTCTTAAAATCTCTCCGTTAACAAGGTTATCGACATTCTGCAGAAATCATTAAAGAAGAAGGTAGAAGGATTCATTTCCAACCGGGATGAACAAGACAGTTTGGCTACGGTCGGGTTTTAAAACAGCAAAGAGACAAATAATGAATTCTGTTTGAGAAGAAACTAATAAAGAACTTAAATGTTTTTCATTTGGCTTTAAATGTGCGAGACGTCAGATTACAGACTTTACAGATACAATTATATTCTCTTAATATTCCTGTCAGATAAGACCCAATCTGGAGGCCAACGTTGGCGTGCTCGTTTCCAAATGTCTCCATCTGCGTCCAGACTACAGAGGACAGACGCCAGGCGGAGACACTGCAGAAGATATTCATCTTTAAAGGGCTGATAGAATGAGTGTACCTCGTCATAGTGGAGTAAGGACAGTTTGGAGGTAACCAGGACACACAGAGACCCTCAGAGTCCCACTGACTCCTCTTTCCTCTGAAAATCTCACAGTTTGGAGCAAAATACCAAGAGGGAACTGAGTTTAATGAAGCGAGAGAACGGAGAGCGGGAGAGAATAAGAGAAGCTAGCACAGCTGGTCATCTGTGTTGTTGTGGTTGTTGTTGTGGTGGTTGTTGTGGTGGTGGTGGTTGTTGTGGTGGTGGTTGTTGTTGTGGTGGTGGTTGTTGTTGTTGTGGTTGTTGTGGTGGTGGTGGTTGTTGTGGTGGTTGTTGTTGTTGTGGTTGTAGTTGTCGTGGTGGTTGTTGTGGTTGTTGTCGTGGTGGTTGTTGTGGTTGTTGTTGTTGTGGTTGTCGTTGTGGTGGTTGTTGTTGTGGTGGTGGTTGTTGTGGTGGTTATTGTGGTGGTTATTGTGGTGGTTATTGTGGTTCTTGCTGTGGTTGTTGCTGTGGTGGTTGCTGTGGTGGTTGTTGTGGTGGTTGTTGTGGTGGTGGTTATTGTGGTGGTTGTTGTTGTGGTTGTTGTTGTGGTGGTTATTGTGGTGGTTATTGTGGTGGTTATTGTGGTTCTTGCTGTGGTTGTTGCTGTGGTGGTTGCTGTGGTGGTTGTTGTGGTGGTGGTTATTGTGGTGGTTGTTGTTGTTGTTGTTGTTGTGGTGGTTGTTGTTGTTGTTGTGGTGGTGGTTGTTGCTGTGGTGGTTATTGTGGTTGTTGTTGTGGTGGTTGTTGTGGTGGTTATTGTGGTGGTTATTGTGGTTGTTGCTGTGG
>CM042318.1:645000-650000 GCA_023566125.1 Zingel zingel
TTCTGCTGAGGTGAGAAAAGAAACCAGACAGCAGTATCTATTTCAGCTGGTTTTCATCGTCTTTAACAAATGCTTATAACTGCTCTGTCAGGTTTTATGTAAAGCATTTACCTTGAATTAAATTATCTGGAACAAACTGACTGCTTTTAAATCAACGCTGAAGCCTTTCTGATGCTGTCTTTCCTTAAATAATTGTTCATTTCTTACGCTGCGCATCCTGCATGATATACCGGTCTTATTCCACGTCTGTTTTTATATTTCTAACTGTTTGTAACGGCTCTTTAATTTGTTATGTAAAGCATTTTGAGTTGCCTGGTTGCTGACAGAGCACCAGCAGGTAAAAATAGTTTCCTGTTCAGGAGAACGAGTCCAGAGCTTCAAACTGGTTTCAGTGGTCTCATAGCAACAGCAGCTCCCGCTCAGCGCTGCTTTACTAAATATCTCACATCACAGCGTGGGTCAAATTCACTTTCAAATCCACATAGACCGAAATTCATATCGGCATGAAGCGGATCTGAACGAGCCTGAAGTCCACTTCAGATCAAAGAGTCTGAAAGAGACAAGTGTAGCTGCCTCTGTCTGTCTCTCACCTGTCTGTCTCTAACCTGTCTGTCTGGCTGTCTCTCACTTGTCTGTCTGGCTGTCTCTCACCTGTCTGTCTGGCTGTCTCTCACTTGTCTGTCTGTCTGCCTGACTGTGTCTGTCTCTCGCCTGCCTGCCTGTCTGTCTGTCTCTCACCTGTCTGGCTGTCTCTCACCTGTCTGTCTGGCTGTCTCTCACTTGTCTGTCTGTCTGTCTCTCACCTGTCTGTCTGTCTGGATCTGAAGGCCCCTGAAGTCTAGTTCAGATCAGATTGTGTGCGAGACGAGTGTAATCTTTGTAATCTCTGACATGGAGTGTGTCTGACAGCTGCATGTTTCCACCAATGAGACGGGAGCGTGTCTGACAGCTGCATGTTTCCACCAATGAGACGGGAGCGTGTCTGACAGCTGCATGTTTCCACCAATGAGACGGGAGCGTGCTCACCGTGTGGCTGCTTCATTCTCTGAGCCAGGTGTGTGAGAGTTAAAGCAGACGGCAGCGAGTGTAAGTAACTGTCTTCATTACCTTCCCCTCTGAGTTTTCCCATGATGCTCCAGGCTTCTGGTAGCAGTGCTCACTGCTGACGTAGCAGACGGCCGTCTCTGCTCTCGGGCTGGATGCCAGCTTCGGCCCATCCTCTTGTCGCCATGGCAACCTCCACAGCTGCAGGTCAGGGTGGGACGGAGCGCTGTGAGCAAAGGAGGTTTGGTTTCAACTGGGGGGTCAAACACTTCAGTTCCTGCATTCTGGACAGGTTCTGCATCAACTTATGGAGACAACGTCAGACAGACAGGCAGGCAGGCAGGCAGACAGACAGACAGACAGGCAGACAGGTTCTGCATCAACTTATGGAGACAACGTCAGACAGACAGGCAGGCAGGCAGACAGACAGGTTCTGCATCAACTTATGGAGACAACGTCAGACAGACAGGCAGGCAGACAGGTTCTGCATCAACTTATGGAGACAACGTCAGACAGACAGGCAGGCAGGCAGGCAGACAGGTTCTGCATCAACTTATGGAGACAACGTCAGACAGACAGGCAGGCAGGCAGACAGACAGGTTCTGCATCAACTTATGGAGACAACGTCAGACAGACAGGCAGGCAGGCAGACAGACAGACAGGTTCTGCATCAAATTATGGAGACAACGTCAGACAGGCAGGCAGACAGGTTCTGCATCAACTTATGGAGACAACGTCAGACAGACAGACAGACAGGCAGACAGACAGTCAGGCAGGCAGACAGACAGACAGACAGGTTCTGCATCAATTTATGGAGACGTCAGACAGACAGGCAGGCAGACAGACAGGCAGACAGACATGTTGTGAGAGGGACGGACAGACATGTTGTGAGAGGGACAGACAAACAGACATGTTGTGAGAGGGACAGACAGACAGACATGTTGTGAGAGGGACAGACAGACAGACATGTTGTGAGAGGGACGGACAGACAGACAGACAGAAATGTTGTGAGAGGGACAGACAGACAGTCAGCCAGCCAGCATGTGACTGGGACTCACTGCAGCAGGCTGATTTTGAGCTGCAGACCGCGGAGGACCTGTCCCAGGACGTGTGTGTGTGCCAGCAGGCTGCTGGTGTGAGAGATCTTGGAGGCGTTGATCTCCGAGTAGTTCTCCTTCACACACGACAGGCCGAACATGTGACCAGATATCAGCAAATCAGGTTCTGAGAGGATCCGCTGAGCCCGCCTCCAGCCTACACACACACATACAGACACACACACACACATTTTGTTTTATGTTTGTTGTATTTTAGCAGAATACTGAAAGTTTACACTATATATATATATATATATATATATATATATATATATATATATTTTAATATCTGTTAATTTGCCGCAAGTAATGTTATTATGATATTCAACGTTACTGCATGTTCTCCTCACATTTCTAACCCTAATCTTAACAACCAATAATGAGAGCTCTTACCTGCAGAGTGTCTGCAGTAGTAGCAGGTGTAGTTGTGAGGGACGTTGTCTTCATATAAACCCATACAGGTACCGTGCTGCCAGCACAGACACGACTCACACTGCAGACACACACACACACACACACAGACACACACACACACACACACACACACACACACACACACACACACACACACACACACACACACACACACACACACACACAAAGACACACACACACACACACACACAGGAGGAAAGATTACAGCAAACCAGAACTGAGTTCAGTGTGTCTGAGGTTTGTTTAAGACAGAAACATGTAAAAAGCTGCAGTTAGTTTTCTACCTGCTCTGCACTGTGTGTGTGTGTGTGTGTGTGTGTGTGTGTGTGTGTGTGTGTGTGTGTGTGTGTGTGTGTGTGTGTATACAGTTAGGTCCGGAAATATTTGGACAGTGACACAATTTTCATAATTTTGACCCTGTGTGCTAACACAATGGATTTGAAAAGAAATCATCGAGACAAAATTGTAGTGCAGACTTTCAGCTTCATTTTGAGGGCATTTATGTTAAAATTGGAGGAAGGGTTTAGGAATCACACACATTTTCACACATAGCCCCCTCATTTCAAGGGACCTAAAGTAATTGGACAAATTAATATAATCATAAATAAAATGTCCATTCTTAATACGTTGTTGAGAATCCTTTGCAGGCGATGACCGCCTTAAGTCTGGAACCCAAAGACATCACCAAACGTTGGGTGTCCTCGTTTGTGATGCTTTGCCAGGCCTTGACTCTCTGTTTGCAGGTCTTTGTGCCTTAAGTTTTGTCTTAAGCAAGTGGAATGCATGCTTGATCGGATTGAGATCAGGTGATTGACTCGGCCATTGTAGAGATCAGGTGATTGACTCGGCCATTGTAGAGATCAGGTGATTGACTCGGCCATTGTAGAATATTCCACTTCTTTGCCATGAAAAGCTCCTGAGTTGCTTTTGCAGTATGTTTTGGGTCATTGTCCATCTGTACTGTGAAGCACCGTCCAATCAACTTTGTTAAATTTGGCTGAATATGAACAGACAGAACGTTCCTAAAGACTTCAGAATTCAGTCATATCACCAATTAACACGATGCCGTGCATGCCCATGCCGTTACACTGCCTGCACCATGTTTTATAGATGATGTGGTGTGCTTCGAATCAAGAGCCCTCCCAAGCATTCTCCATACTTTTCTCCTCCCATCATACTGGTATAAGTTGATCTTGGTTTCATCAGTCCAAAGAATGCTGTTCCAGACCTGTGCTGGCTTTTTTAGATGTCTTCTGGCAAACTCTAATCTGGCTTTTCTGTCCTTGAGGCTTATGAATGGTTTGCACCTTGTGGTGAACCCTCTCATGAAGTCTTCTCTTTATGGTAGACTTGGATAATGATACGCCTACTTCCTGGAGACTCTTCTTCACTTCACTAGATGTTGTGAAGGGGTTCTTCTTTACCGTGGAAAGGATCCTGCGATCATCAACCACTGCTGTCTTCCGTGGACGTCTGGGTCTTTTTGTATTGCTGAGCTCAGCGGTGCGTTCCTTTTTTCTCAGAATGTACCCAACTGTTGATTTGGCCACTCCTAATGTTTCTGCCATCTCTCTGATGGATGGTTTCTGTTTCTGCAGCCTAATGATGCCTCTTTACTTGCATTGAGAGCTCCTTTGACCGCATGTTGTGGATTCGCAGCAACAGCTTCCAAATGAAAATGCCACACCTGAATCAACTCCAGACCTTTGATCTGCCTAACTGATGATGGAGTAATGAGGGAATAGCCCACACCTGCTCATGAAACAGCTCTTGACTCAACTGTCCAATTACTTTAGGTCCCTTGAAATGAGGGGGCTATGTGTGAAAATGTGTGTGATTCCTAAACCCTTCCTCCAATTTTAACATAAATGCCCTCAAAATGAAGCTGAAAGTCTGCACTACAATTTCATCTCGATGATTTCTTTTCAAATCCATTGTGTTAGCACACAGGGTCAAAATTATGAAAATTGTGTCACTGTCCAAATATTTCCGGACCTAACTGTATGTGTGTGTGAGTGTGTGTATGTGTGTGTGTGTGTGTGTGTGTGCGTGCATGTGTATGTGTGAGTGTGTGTGTGAGTGTGTATGTGTGAGTGTGTGTGTATATGTGTGTGAGTGTGTGCATGTGAGTGTGTGTGTGTGTGTATATGTGTGAATGTGTGTGTGTGTGTATGTGTGTGTGTGTGTGTGCGTGTGTGTATGTGGACTACCTGGATCATGAAGTCGTTCTCCTCATCCACCTCGCACACACACCTCACCAGCTCACACTCCTCTGTCTCCATAGCAACGGGCCAAGAGGACGTGTCCTCCCCGCTCTCCGCTGTGAGCGTCGACCAATCGCTGCCGTCGTCAGCTGAAAGTCAGACACACACCAGCCGCTCACTTCTCTACAATCTAAACTTTTCACACCCATACCATGACTAT
>CM042318.1:660000-662500 GCA_023566125.1 Zingel zingel
GTGTGTGTGTGTGTGTCGAGCCTCACCGTCCTTGTTGACTCGGAGGATTTTGGCCGGGTAGAAGCGACAGTCGGTCCAACAGGCCAGAACCTTGGTACCAGAAACCAACATCTGAGACAGAGACACAGAGACAGTAAACAGAAGACCACTGGTACTGGGACAGGCAGTCAGCTGGCCACAGGTTATTTTTTTATTTATTTATTATTAGTTTATTTGTCAGGGACAATGCAGTGCCCATTATTACATACATAATTATCACAGTCAAAGCCATAACAATATGTGTAGATGGTCTCTAGCCAATAGGCTAATTTGCAACCCCAGTCCCTGGTCAAGCCTTTCTAGAAAAATAATCCAAATATAATTTTTAAAAGAACTACATAGTGTGAGTTACACAATCATGCAAATACATTGTATACTAATATATTACATCAACATTTCACAGAGTCGTGACCACATTACACAGAACAGCACAATCCCCAAGCACCCGGACGCTCACACTCGCTCACCTATACCCTAACCATAACCTTAGCAGCCATACACAACAGCCATGCATCTACAAACAATACATGACTACAACACAACTGACTCAGTGGTTACATGTTTGGTTTTCTTTCAGCCAGTATTTCACCATTCTATTAAATGTTTTCAGTTCAGTTTGTGTTTTTGGCCGAAAGTGGTTTTGCGCTCCTCTGCTATGCAGTTGCCCGCCACTGCTCCCCTAGTGGCCACTCTCCTTGTATTTGTTTTTGTCACAAAAGGACAGAGTACGGCTGGAGCTAGATTATTTGCGCATTTGAAAATCATTTTAAGAAAAGAAAACTTAATAAAGCTATTAAAATTTAAAAGCTTGTATTTCTGTACTATCAAACCGTGGTGCCACATTGTTGGTTTCCGATCCATTGTTTTCAGTGCCCGTTTGTATAATGATATGATGGGTTTGACTGTTGTCTGGGAGGCCTGGCCCCATGCTGTAACACAGCAGGATAAGTGAGTGTCTCATGGCATGAAAACACAATAAAGCTGCCGTAACAGGTATGTAATGCCTCATCGTTCTGAAACAGTTCAGGTTTGTCCGGACAGTCTTATAGAGTTTGTTAATGTCTTTATTGAATGTGAGTTGGGCATCCAGAGTAATACCTAGACAAATTTAATTCCTCAACTTCCTCTATGGCCTCTTGGTCTATTTTGATGTGTGTGTGTGTGTGTGTGTGATATGTAGATGAGATATGAGAGGTCTGGGCGTGTTAGTTTGAACAGAGATGAGTTCTTCTACTGCAGATGGAGCCTGAGAGAAACCATGGCCATGGCCGGAGTTGGAGATGATGGAGACAGGAAAGGTGAGCACGTACCGGCTGGGAGCAAGCTGGGTTCAGGCCCCGCCTCCTCAGGCTGACTCGCTCAAGTGGCCGCAGGTACGCAGACGTCCAATCAAACCACTCGTTATGTCTGCGGCTCCACTGGCGGTAGTGGACCTGGATCCGCTCCTTGTCGTAGTCGATTTTCTCGATGGTGGCTGCGTACCTGACAGGAAAAAGTTCACATTCAGTCAATCTGACATTTATATTATCCGTAGTAATCATTGCTGGTGCTCTGATGATGTGTGTGTGTGTGTGAGAGCTGGGCTATAGGTGCAGACTAGAGTCCGGATCGGGCTGAATATTTCTGTCCAAGCCCGACGCAGTTACAATCTCATGTTGTTCTCAGACTAATGACACATGTCCGTGTGCGTGTGGAAGCTTTCACTAAGCAGCTGGAGGAAGTCATTCAGAAATGTCAACAGATGAGGTCATCAGCTCACACTGGCCAACAAGCTCACGTTAATAATCTGTTTCATTTAAAATGTTCAACGTGTTAACCTCTCCTGACCGTGATCAGAAAACCAGGGAGACGCGTTACCTCCAGGGCCCACGTTATATCCCGTTTCTGGTGAGACGATGAATGAACTTGGCTTTCAGTCTGGAGATTATCTCACACACACACACACACACACACACACACACACACACACACACACACACACACACACACACACACACACACACACACACACACACACACACACACACACACACACACACACACACACACACACACACACACACACACACACACACACACAGTTCTCTTAAAGGAGCCGCAGCACTATTTTACAACAAATGCCTCATCGCGCTGATGTGACCGAGCCCGACCTGAACCTCATTTCTAAATATCTGTCCGAACCCGGCCCGGCCCGTCGGGTACCATCGGGACCTGTCGGGCTCGGTCATCCATGCCTTAGTGCAGACTACTCGTTTTCATATTTGGTAGCCTAGGAAACACAGACAGGTTGGTAGTGAGAGGGCTGCAACAACTTGGGATGGCCAAAAAGAGGCTGAACAACTTGCAAAGTAGTGCTCCATATCTGCTATTACTGGCAGCCGCCACATATGGAGGAGACCCTGCTACTTATACCCTTAAGAACTGAGTATTGTGCTACTTATACCTTTAAGAACTGAATATT
>CM042318.1:667500-677500 GCA_023566125.1 Zingel zingel
ATAAAAATGTGCGATTAATTGCGAGTTAACGATGACATTAATGCAATTAATCGTGATTAAATATTTTAATCGTTTGACAGCACTTGTAATGGCAAAATCACATTTAAGCCTTTAGTGTTTATTGTGCCTTGTGTTTTTTCATTCAGCACACTGCATTCTCATACACCAATCTAAACGACAGTTCATGGGCATTTTTGCTGTGGATTGGAGGTTGTTTATACCTCAGAGACTTCAAAGTGTGTGCCCTTTGTGTGAACTGATAACCCACAAGGCCACAACTCTAGAATCCTCCTCTCCCGTATCACGTTCCCCTCTTGTCTGTTTAGATGTACGGGGAGCGCGACCTCAGCTGGGGCAGAGAGGAACAGAGGATTAGATGAAGTGAATTTATGACGCATGATTGTGTTTTCTTTTCTTAATGCCAGTACTGGACCTATATCTTATCTGTCCCTCAGAAAGAAGGGTCTAGAAGGTTAATATCTTTATTGTTTGTAAGAATGTGCTCAAATGTCACTCCCCTTTTCCCAATGTGCATTTAAGCTCACTCTTTCCTCTTCTCATTTGACGAATCCTTTACACACTGAGCTACGTGCTTCTTGTGAAACTGTATTCCTCCTATTTTGCAAATATATCTTTTAATAAAATACAAAAACCCAACTTGGTTTTAGTCTCAGTTCTGTCTTATTAGTTTCATTTTACTAAACTTTGAAATCTACACCTCTCCCCCTGCTGCAAAGGAAACTTCCACAACAGAATGGCGACGAGGATGGGATCAGAGTGGAGAGGCAGATGAGAGTGGCTCCGTGTGTGACTGAGGACCTGTACAATCCGAGATCAAACGATCTTCGCCTCTACCTCGCCCAAAAAGCATTCAGAGAGAGAGGGTCAGAAACCGCGGAGGACTCCTCTGACTCCACACTGATCTTCAAAAAGAACCGACGGAAGCAATTTCACGCAGCAGGGTAAGATCACACTCTAATTTAAATTAAATTTGAGTAATTTGAATTGGCTGTAGTAAAAATACAGAAACAAATACTGACGTTGGACACTGAGACAGGATAAACATTTGGGGTTGTTTGTATAGGTTTTGTGGTATCTTTAAGGTTGTTTAGATACATAATTGTGAAGACTCCAGCAGTGTTTTTGCACCATAAAACTGATCCGCGCACGGGTGTGACTTTGCTTTATAGATTTTCGGGGGACAAATCTAATTAGGTTTTGAAGTAAATCTAATAAACAGTTTTTCAGAAACTGTTAGGTTTTTTCGTGCTTGGGTTTTTCCGAAATAAGATAGAAACCTGGCCTTACAGTGACGATTGTAAGTAGGATAGAAGTACTTCTTCCCAGTAAAATGGGTAACGGATCGGGGCGATCCGGGTCACACATCCCTACGGGAACCGTGGTGGATGCCATGGTGCGAAAATACGGCTCAAAAAGCCTGGAGTATCTGCCGTATTGGTCCAACACTTACGGCTTTCCTGAAAATGGGTCTTTTAGCACGTACAAACTCAAACTGTTGAGACAGGAATTAGAGGAAAAAGAGAAAAAACTGAGAAAGACAGACAAAATTAAGACGAGTGATTTAGAACAAGTTGAAAAGAATAAGGAGTGTTTTAACTTATGGATGAAAGAAGCAGAAACTAGGGAAAGTAAACGCATGCAGAAAAATATGTCATTGTTGAAAATGAATAGCACTGATGAAGTACAGGCAAAGAAGCCTCTTACTGATTTTTCCCCTTCTCTCTATCCGAGCTTAAGTGACGCTGATCTGGTCCTGGATGTGCTGCCACCATCCCCATACCCCCCACCGCCCGACGGAGCTACAGCCCCACCAGCAAAAGCCTCAGCGCAACCTAGGCCCACAGCCGTGCCTTTCCAAACACAGACGAGAGCCATGCAACAGGCCGGCCACAGCAGGGCTGAACAGCCATCCACAAGTGCTGCCGCTGTGGTACCAGCGACAGCTCCTCCACCACCAGAAAAGACGGAGGAAGAAAAAGTGGAGCTCAACTGTCCAATGCTCCAGGTCCCGACAGCAACCGGAGTGGGTCTCATATACCGACCTTGGACAGAATCTGACCTCAAAAGATCCACCGAGCACCTGCCTCCATGCAAAGACTCTGGCAAACGCTTCGGTGAATGCCTTTTCAGGTTTCTTGAGACTTTCACACCCACTATGCATGAAGTAAGACGAATCTTGCTCCATAATCTGGGCCCGATGGAATATGCTAAAATCAAACGGTACTTTCCGGCCGACGTGAACGCTGACCCCGTCATGGTACACGTCGACATGAACGAGGACAGCAACGCACCCTACAAGAATGCGATGGTGGCGTTGGTGATGGGCCTCGAAAAGACTTTTCCAGACCGTACTGACATGTCTCGTATAAACAACACTCGACAGATGCTACATGAGCCCACAGATGTATTCTACTTCCGCATGAATGAGGTCTTCCAACAACACAGCGGCATCCCAGAGCCAGCTGAAATAGGAGTTGCTATTGGGCCATGAGAATCACATCTAAAAGACGCATTCATGAGGGGACTCCTACCAGACATCAGGGACGAGGTAATCAGAACATGCGTTGGTGTGGAAGATGCACGACTGACTGACATCATCAGATACGCAAAACATGCGGAGAAAACGCTGGCACACTCAGCGAAGCAAGAAAAGAAACAAAGGCGTGAAAAGAATGATGAGGCTCAGCTGACACTCCTGAACACTGTGGCAGACCTGGCAAACAGAAAACCGAGAGGCCGGGAGAGAGGCAGAGGAAAAGGAAAAGGGCATAGACGTGGACGTGGCCGTATTCCCTCTGGGGATCGAGAGACATGTTTCAACTGTCACCAGAAAGGACACTGGAGCTGCAGACCCTGTCTCTAGGGGTAACGATCGGGCAGATGCAGCCGCTAAAACAGCTGTACGCCAGCCCGTATCTCATGTTGACACTTTGGTCTCAGATACGCAAGACCTTGAACATTTTTCACTCCCAGACTCTGTAGCTGCTATGCAAACACACGCTACACCACAGGAAAGACAGCAGTGGAAAGCTGCAGGGTGCACCTTTAACTCTGGGGCCTGGCTAGGCCCAGACTGCAAGCCCTGTCTTCCTCAACACTTCTTCTCCCATTTTGCTAAGTTGACACGTGGGTTAGACCACGTGTCAAAAGGGAGTATGATGGCATTGATAACGCAAACATGGTACACAAGGGGTTTCACAACATTTGCAGAAAATTTTTGTAAAGCTTGTATCATATGCACACAAAACAACATAGGCAGACCAATAACAGTTACACAACAGGTAGGACACGCACCACCTGAGAGACCATTTGAGCATGTGATGATGGACTTCATAGAGCTATCGCCATCTGAAGG
Source organism: Zingel zingel (assembly GCA_023566125.1). Classification (NCBI taxonomy): domain Eukaryota; kingdom Metazoa; phylum Chordata; class Actinopteri; order Perciformes; family Percidae; genus Zingel; species Zingel zingel. The sequence continues at coordinate 670,877 of CM042318.1, forward strand.
TAAAAAGTATGCCTTGACCATGGTGGACATGTTTTCCAAATGGATTGAAGTGTTTCCTGCCTCAAAACAAACAGCTTCAGTGGTGGCAAAAGCCCTAATGACAGAAATCATTCCCAGATGGGGGTTACCAAACCGCCTGTCGAGCCACAATGGTGCTCATTTTGTAAACACTGCCATTACACAGATAAGCCTGTATATTGGCATTGACTTGAGACGGCACTGCGCTTACAGACCGCAATCAGGGGGCGCAATCGAGCGAGAAAATAGTACAATAAAAACAAAGTTAGCTAAATGCTGTGCAGAGACGAATCTCCCATGGACAAAAGCACTTCCAATTGTGCTTATGTACATGAGGATGCGAAAAAGGGCTCGGTCGAATCTTAGCCCTTATGAGATTCTATTTGGCCGCCCACCACAGGTAGGGACAGAACCACCAAAGGCTCCCCTGCCCACAACGGCTCTATGTGAGCATGACATGTTAAGTTACTGCAAGCAACTCTCTTCTGCCCTTTCTGCCATCAGAGTCCAGGTTTCTGCTGCGCTACCTCAACTGGCTGAGGGTCCCCTGCACAAACTCCAACCCGGAGACTTTGTGGTGGTAAAGGACTTCAGGAGGAAGAACTGGCAGTCGAAACGCTGGCAAGGACCGTACCAGATCCTCCTGACCACGCACACAGCGATAAAGGTGTCCGAGAGAGCTACGTGGATTCACGTGGCCCATTGCAGAAAGGTTCCAGATCCAGGAAGAGGAGCAGGTATTTTTCCAGAACCTGCAACAAGTGACGAGCAGATCGCTGCTTAATCACCTACAAGGGAGAAATAGGGCAGGCCTGACAGAACGGCGTTTTCTGTGCCACCCCATAGCAGCAGAAAAACAAGAGTTTTCTTTGATGAAAACATCAAAGAGAAAAGAAACCTGATCAACTAAACTGGTACCATACTGCTAACAACTTCTTTTTTTACAAAAGACAGCAGTGACGTACGCAGTCATTCTGAGACTCATCACCCAGAGCTGACACTCAGAGTGTCACTCAGAGTTCCTCTGACGCTCGCAGCACATACACACATTCCACACTGCAGCAGTCTGCTCTGACACACAAATGGAGCAGACAGGCAGAAGGAGACTGATAAGGTTCCTGTCTCCATGCCGTGATGATGTTTTATTTTGTGCAATCATGGTTTTCCTTACAATAGGGATTGGTCTTGGATTTGTGTTGTTAGCACTGTGTGATGACCCACCGACTAAAATAACCGTCTGTTCCAACACACCTTCTCCTGATACTACTGATGCACCCACATACATTGAAGACATTTACGTAGCAGGGAGGGGGGGAAGGCGTCGGGAGCAACGTTCACTTGATTCAAGATCCAGACATCAATGGCGATCACAGTACAACAATTTTAACAGACCTAACATCACTGTAGTAGTAAACACCACGTCCACCTTCATGCTCCAACCATGCGACTATTTTCTTTGCGGGGGTGGGGAGTCACAGTGGGGATCGATAGAAATTTACATATGCTATGTATCTATGGTAGCCGATCCTGGATTGGGGCCTGTATGTCATTCATGGGCGTCTGCTGTTTGGCACACAAGTAAGCCTAATTGGGGTCACACGGTTCCTGGAGATGACACAGATTTAAATCATAGATTAACGATGCAGAGAATTAATTTCTCCTCACCTGCGATGTTACTGACGCTAAGAAACACCCAACCCACTGATCAAGGTTATTTTGTTGTGTGCGCATGGGTTACTGGGAAAGATCCCTGTGGGTCTTTCTACCTCGAGGTACTTCCACCTCCCATACCTGACGATGCTAATCCACCACACCTAACCGAAACATTAGATGCAATATCCAGTAAATGGATATCATCCCCTAATGAAGATGACGGCGCATTTTCCACTAACATTTGGCTGGGCACTATCAGAAAATTTACCCGAGACGCAGGTTACAACGAGTCTTGTTTTGTTTGTTCACTGTTCGCCCTATCCAAGAAACAAGCTACTCCGGTAAAACCACAGTCGTTAAACTTGACCGACGCTATCTGTGTTTTAACTGCACTTAAAGATGTAGAAATAATTGGTAACCAGTTCTATTCTGCCTCCTCTCAACCGTCTGCATGTGCGGGGTTTGCTAAACGTTTGGTACGCACTACGAATGGGACAATGGTAAAAACTAAGAACGGGAGGGTGGCCGATAGCATTGGACAATTTCATCATAGCCTAATGATGAATTTGACACATGCTCTCTGCATTGAACGGGCTCGCCATCCAGGTTCCCATTATCTAGGTTCAACCACTGGTTGTCAACAGACTCTAAAGGGCACGTGCGGAAAAGGTGATTACGGGATTAGTGTGTGTTTACACACCAGACCAGGCTACCTTAATGCGTCCCTTCTAGATCCCTCCAAAACTCACTTGATGCGCTGGCCAGATGATTCTGGTGCAGGCTCATTGGTGGACTATGTTTGGCTTTGTGGCGATTACTGGTATCAAATTCTACCTCCCCTATGGTCAGGAAGATGTGCAGTTATATACCTGACTCCTTCTATTAAGGTTATGTCCTCCCTTGTGCACACGACACACCATTATCCCCAATACATACCTCCCTCTGGTGGGTTTATAAGGGTAAAGCGAAAATTGACTGGGGGTGGGGGCAAATTTGTTTCGGGACTCCTGCCATGGTACGGGGTGGTTGCAAACGCACACAACATTGACACAATACACGAAAGTCTTGAGAATTTAACTGCTATTGTGATTTCAGGATTTAATGATTTTCCTCCTGCTATGAGAGCTATGCGCAATATGCTGTTACAACATCAGATGGGTCTTGATCTTTTGCAAGCCGCCCAAGGTGGCCTCTGTCACGTAATCGGAGATCATTGTTGTACTTATATTCCAGATGTAGAGGGGAATATCACTGACACAATCCAACAGCTAAACCTACTCCTAACTGACTTAAAATCACAAGATGTGCCCGGTGAGATTACCGGCTGGGACTGGTGGTCATGGTTAGTGGGAGGTGGGTGGAGCGCCTGGATTGCAAGGTTCATTGTACCCATGCTTACTTTCTTTTGTGCATTTCTGCTTTGTGTTTGCTGTGTGGTACCACTGGTCAAGAAAATGTTCTCCTCTCTGTTCATGACACATGTAATTCAGTATCAAGCTTTGCACCACACCGAACCTTCATGTTTTCACATTCCCACATATGCTGGGGATGATCACGAGCTGGACACCATTTCCAGCATAAAGTGATACTTTTGTGTTCTCTTTTGTTTTGATTGTTTTGTCTCATAGAAGTGCTTGCTTTATTACTAGAGGGTTTATTTTGTCCCCTCACAAAAAAACATTTTAAGCAATATTTTTCTTATACACTTAAATGTAATTTATGTATGGTGATTAGTTTGTAATCAAAAGGGTGGATTGTAATGGCAAAATCACATTTAAGCCTTTAGTGTTTAATGGGCCTTGTGTTTTTTCATTCAGCACACTGCATTCTCATACACCAATATAAATGACAGTTCATGGGCATTCTTGCTGTGGATTGGAGGTTGTTTATACCTCAGAGACTTCAAAGTGTGTGCCCTTTGTGTGAACTGATAACCCACAAGGCCACAACTCTAGAATCCTCCTCTCCCGTATCACGTTCCCCTCTTGTCTGTTTAGATGTACGGGGAGCGCGACCTCAGCTGGGGCAGAGAGGAACAGAGGATTAGATTAAGTGAATTTATGACGCATGATTGTGTTTTCTTTTCTTAATGCCAGTACTAGACCTATATCTTATCTGTCCCTCAGAAAGAAGGGTCTAGAAGGTTAATATCTTTATTGTTAGTAAGAATGTGCTCAAATGTCACTCCCCTTTCTCCCAATGGGCATTTAAGCTCACTCTTTCCTCTTCTCATTTGACGAATCCTTTACACACTGAGCTACGTGCTTCTTGTGAAACTGTATTCCTCCTATTTGCAAATATATCTTTTAATAAAATACAAAAACCCAACTTGGTTTTAGTCTCAGTTCTGTCTTATTTGTTTCATTTTACTAAACTTTGAAATCTACACCTCTCCCCCTGCTGCAAAGGAAACTTCCACAACACACTAATTATTAATCAATCATTTAATTTTGACCATATGGCCTTAGCAATAAACAAGCCGTTCTTTAATGTCTCCAACTGTCATTTTGTGGTCCTTTTTTAAATATTTTATATTAAATATATTATAAATATATTATATATATTTTGGTTCAGGCACCGGTTCATGCAGCGTTTTAAATGTAGTTGGAATAATCCAGAGGTCATCAACCGTTACCATCAACAGAGACATCTTTGCCCCCCCCCAAAAAAACAGAAATCTGTCTGAAGCTTTATAATGAAGGTACCGGTCTATTGAAGTCTAAATTATTCTAAATAAGCCTTCATTTATAATTCTCATTTTACTTTATTGTTAATTTTATACCTTTTATTGACAGACATAGGCCTGAAATACACACATGCTCAGGACCTATTCATGCACACATGGAGAGATGTCAGAGTGGGGGAGGAGCTGCCAGTGCTGGACCAGCGCCCTGAGTGGTTGGGGGGGGGGGGGGGGGGGGGGGGGGGAGGGTACAGTGCCTTGCTCAAGAGCACCTTGGCAGTGCCCAGGAGGTGAACTGGCATCTCTCCAGCTGCCAATCCACACTGTAATTTGATCCATACGGGGACTTGAACCAGCGACACTCCGGTTCCCTACGGACTGAACTACTGCCACCGAGCTCCTACTGATAATAATATGCTGATGTTGGTCTTTGGACCGTTGGATACATTTCTTAACGTACATTTACTTTCTTAACGCAGAGAATGTTCTTTTTCTGTTTAGTATTTATAATCCAAAGCTAGTTTACGGAAACTCAAGATCTCTTTTAAAATAAATAATGTAAGAATCACTAAAACAATAAAAAATGAAAACTAAACTATTCATTATGTATAAGTTATTGTCACTAAAGAGTATAATGGATGAATCAGCTGATTGGTGCAGCTCTATTCTGCTCCGTCACATCTTTGAGGAAAGAACCAGACTTTTCTCTGATGAAGACAGACGTAGCAACTCAACATTACAGCTCATCCCTCTTCCTCCTCCTCTTGATGGTCTCCTTGTCTTCCTTGTGGAAGACTTCTCCATCAGCCTGCTTCCTCCAGCTCAGTTTGATGTTGTCGTCCAGCCCCTGGTCCCTCAGCTTCTGTTGGAGCTGAGGCACAAAACTTATCTTATCTCATTTGTTTTTTCATGAAGGTAAAACAGTATGAAACATGATTTACCTGCTTCAACATGGCCTCCATCACAGCAGGGTCGTTCAGATCCAGATTCTCCTGGTTCTCAAACTTCACTTTCACCACTTTCTTTGACACCGCTTTGTAAAAATCAAACAAACTTCATGAGTTCAAACATTTCTGTCTGGATAATAATCAGCATCCTGTTCATTCCTCATCATCAGTTTAAACAATAGATTCAACACTAACTATCATCTGCAGCTGATCACCACTGCATGCTAACTTCACTAACTATTCCATGGAAATGATCCATCATGATGTTCACATTTACTCTCCACAACACAATGTTTTCTCTTGTTTTTGTGTTATTCTCATATGAGGCTAAAGTAAACCTGAATCTAAATGTGAAAGCTGTTTGAATCCCGGGTTAGCACTCACGTGGACCGTAGCAAATGAACGCTCTCTCCATGTCACAGGGCCAGTCCTCCCAGGTTCCTGATTGGCTGAAGTCTGCAGCCACACAAGTCTCGTTGTTGTTATCAGGTTGCCCGCTCTTCCAGAAGCTGAATGAGGAGGAACTTCCATCTGACCACTTCAAGGAGTCTCTGAAAAGGCCGATCCAGCCCCAGACATAGTCTACTCTAGGTAGAATCACCTGTATCTTCTGGTTGTCTGCCATGTTTCTCACACTGGCCAGGTCTGTGTAGTGAGCTCTGCAGTAGCTCTGGGCGTTAGTCCATGTCATTCCAGTGTTGATGGCGACAAAAGTCACATCTGACCCTGAAAATGGAGCAGAGAGAAGTGTAGAGGCAGCATAACATACAACCTCCCATCCATCCACATCTGTGATTCATATCTTTATAATATCTACAATAAATCCACTGAGATATAAAGAACCACATCAATAAACTAACTAATAAATAATTTTATTTACCAACAGTCTCTCCACATTAATAAGAAATGTCCTAAAATCTACAAATCAATCTAAAAAACAAGATTATATTGTTGTTTTTCTGCATATTAATGTTCTCTCAGGTTAATTTAACACACATGTTCTGTCTGTATTGTAAGATGTGTGCACGTGAACATGCATGAGTCCAATCTCTATAATATAATATAATATAATATGTCTTCCTCTGGTGGTGATGCTGATGATCCACTGAGCTGTTGTACTGCTCTCATTCCTGCCGTCTTATTATCTGCTGCTCAGTCAGCTGTAAAGCTCTTTGAATGGCACTAACCTGTGTGAAAGCTGCTTTTTGTCGGAGTGACTGACTGATACTACAGAGACCCGAATAATGACAACAAAGAGGCAAAGAGAAGCAGAGAAGGGCAACTTCACTAGTTAATATTCTCACCGTTGACATCTACGCAGAT
>CM042318.1:682500-692500 GCA_023566125.1 Zingel zingel
GAGTGCATCCATGCTACGAGTGCATCCATGCTACGAGTGCGTCCATGCTACGAGTGCGTCCATGCTACTAGTGCGTCCATGCTACTAGTGCGTCCATGCTACTAGTGCGTCCATGCTACTAGTGCGTCCATGCTACTAGTGCGTCCATGCTACGAGTGTCTCCATGCTACGAGAGTCTAAATGCTACGAGTGTGTCCATGCAGAGTAGTTCCAGTCTCTGTACTGTATGTATGTTTGTGTGTATGCTCTATGTTGTGTTGTATTTCCTAACAGCGGATACTGGATGTGTCCAAGACTAATTTCCTTTTGATCAATAAAGTCAGTCTTATTTAAATTAGTTAAGTTGAGCAAGTACATTTTCTGGATTATAATTAAATACTTTTATTAAAGTAATATTTTCAATGCAGAACTTTATCTTGTATTATTGTAGTTTGAGAGGGTGGTATTGGTACTTTTACTTTAGTTTATTGCACTTAATGTCCATGTATAGAAACATCCATGTCCTACAGAGAGAAGAGCTGTATTGTGCCACATTTAGCCACTAGTTCATTTCCAGAGAAGGATTTGAATACTTCCTCCAATGCTGCTTTGACTCTATGCAAACACAGAATGATTTGAATGTTGTATCAAACTCCTGAGAGGAACTGCTGCACGCAGCATCAACATCTTCATTAGGAGTCAACTCATTATCGGCCTGGCCAATTATCAAGGCAGATAATTGTCAATTTGCTGACACTGGGACTCAGACCAGATAAGAGGCAGAAAATGGATTGATACAATTAGATGTGATGCAAACATGAATGCATCTGTAAATATTATTCAATAATATAATATATAATATATGGCAGAATCATTGATCAAAATGTTCTACTACTAGTTGCCTTCTTTACTTGGATTGGTTAGAGTTAGGGTAAGAATACCAGGGTTAGCCAATCAGAGGCAGAGAAAGGCAGAGTGGGGCGGGACATTTGCTAACTCGTCAGCAAACTGGACAACGCGACACACGAACAGTAGAAACTCACCTGTTCCTGTGTGTCTCCTTGACTTCTTTATGTGTTTTCTGTGTTTTCTGTAACAGTGTTGGCCCGTGGCTCGCTCCCGGGTCTCCTCGTGTCTCTCCATGTGCGCTTCCGTGTGCGTGGCGCACATTGTTTACTGCAGTAAAAGTACAAACACACACTGTGATAATACTCAACTACAAGTTAAAGTCCTACATTCAGACCTTACTGCAGTAAAAGTACAACCACACACAGTAAACGTACTAGCAGCGAGAGATGAAGCAGGCGGTGCAGAGAGAGGAAGCAGGTCTCTACCTCTGGAAGTAGCTTCAGTGTTGAGCCCCCCCATCTGCTGGGCTTCAGTAAAGTTCTTCCTGTCATAAACAAAATAGTACTGATGTCCAGCAGCTGATGAGAGCGCACTCAGGCCTGTAGGGACACACACACACATATAGAGCAGATTTTATATTATATTAATACACAATATTATATTTCAGTTACACCAACAGAGTCTGTATTCAGATTATCTAAGTGATATAACTTTTTGATCCAACGAGAAACATCCTTCAATTAAATGGAAACAAAACTAAAGTAATTATGTTCCTCTAAAGTTCCTTGTGATGAAGCACGACCTCTTCAGGCAGGTAAAACTGGATCCTTGAGAATCAGCCAATCAGGAGCAACACTACACTCTGCTGCTCGCTGAAGAAAACAGCTTAAGTTTCAGTTTTGGGAAAGTTTGGAAGAGAGCACTGGCGTCGAAAGACTGCGCAGTGTATATATAGATAATATAAGATAGTGATGCTGTACTTATTTCGAAATTCCTAAAGAGTTTTTGCTGTTTAAAGTAATTTTGTGTTCACACAAAATTATAATAATTTTAGCAGTTAAAATCATGTCTCTAGACCCTTTAGAAAGGGTGGATCCCATCAGACTGCTGCCTGTCACTGGTCCTCATGATGTAATAAAAACGGGAATTTGTTAGTGTGTGTGTGTGTGTGTGTGTGTGTGTGTGTGTGTGTGCATGTATGTGTGTGTTAGAGTGTGTGTGTGTGTGTTTAAGAGTTTGTTTGTGTGTGTGTCTGTGCATTTGTTAGTGAGTGTGTGTGTGTGTGTTAGTGTGTGTGTGTCAGAGTGTGTTTCACGATGTAATTAAACAAATATGTGTGTTAATGTGTGTGCTTGTGTGTTTTAGAGTTTGTGTGTGTGTGGTTGTGTGTGCGTGTTAGAGTGTGTGTGTGTGTTTTAGAATTTGTGTGTGTGTCTTTGTGTGTGTTAGTGTGTGTTTGTGTGTTAGTTTATGTTTGCTTGTGTTAGAGTGTGTCTCACGATTTGTCTCACGATGTAATAAAAATGAGTATCTGTGTTAATGTGTGTGTGTATATGTATATGTGTCTGTGTGTGTGCGTGTGTGTGTGTTATCAACACACACATATACACACACAAACACAAACAGACACACACAGACACATACACACACACAGCCTCCTACCAATTAATGCACTCATACATGCATGCAAAAAATAAATATGCATCAAAATGAATGTCGTTGCTAATCATTAACTTACTCCAGACTGAACAACAGAAGCGGGCGGTGCAGCGAGAGGAAGCAGGTCTCTACCTCTGGAAGTAGAGATGAAGCAGGCGGTGCAGCGAGAGGAAGCGGGTCTTTACCTCTGGAAGTATAGATGAAGCAGGCGGTGCAGCGAGAGGAAGCAGGTCTCTACCTCTGGAAGTAGAGATGAAGCAGGTGGTGCAGCGAGAGGAAGCAGGTCTCTACCTCTGGAAGTAGCTTCAGTGTTGAGCCCCCCCATCTACTGTTCATCTGTGACAGATTGTCTTTTAAAAACATGTGGCCTCCACCATGATCTTCATAGTTTATAGAAAAGAAGAAGAAAAACAGTGCTTAATTGTCAAATGCAATATGAAAATACTAGGGCTGGGTATCACCAATGATTCCTAAATGTTTTCAGATTCACAAGGTTCTGATTGGATTACATTTCTGAAATATCAGATCCTGCACCAGTTTATTTAGGTTGGATATGAAAGAGATTCAAGTAGAACATTTAATGATAATATTTAAACACCGTGGTAAAGTTGGCTATTGGACTCATTTGAAAAATGTATTATGCAGCTTGACCTGTTGACCTACCCATGTCTGAACACATCTGGTGAACTCAGCTAACTGGCCGACACATAAAACAAAGCTTCTTTTCCCAAAAAATGACACTTTGTAAATCGGTATTTATAATCATCTATTGTAAGTTCTTTTGTTCTAATTTATAAGTAGTTCAATTATTTAATTTGCAACTTCATGTCTTGTTCAAGGTTTCACAGGCGTATTTAATAAAAAGACAAAGAAATTCCTGATCCTGTCCTCCGGTTTGTGTATACTAGTATTTTTTAAGATCTAAGCTATAAGTATGTCTTTAGAATGTGTATCAAAACTATTTAAGCACTGAATAATGTTCCGGTTTAAGGGATAAAGACAAGTATACAACCAAATTAAGATGAATGAGGGGGATCATTAAAAATCATTTTAGTTATTTCAAAACAGCTGTATTGCTGTGAACTAAAGTATTCAAGAGGATTCAATTTCTATATCTAAGTTTTCCATTCAATTCAATTTTTCAATTCATTTTTTATTTATAGTATCAAATCATAACAAGAGTTATCTCGAGACACTATACAGGTAGAGTAGGTCTAGACCTCACTCTATGATTTACAAAGATGAACAACTCCAGTAATTCCCCCAAGAGCAAGCATTTAGTGCGACAGTGGCGAGGAGAAACTCCTTTCAGGAAGAAACCTGGGACAGACCCAGGCTCTTGGTAGGAGGTGTCTGACGGGACAGACCCAGGCTCTTGGAAGGAGGTGTCTGACGGGACAGACCCAGGCTCTTGGTAGGAGGTGTCTGACGGGACAGACCCAGGTTCTTGGTAGGAGGTGTCTGACGGGACAGACCCAGGCTCTTGGTAGGAGGTGTCTGACGGGACAGACCCAGGCTCTTGGTAGGCAGTGTCTGACGGGACAGACCCAGGCTCTTGGTAGGAGGTGTCTGACGGTGCCGGTAGGGGACGTGATGAACAATGGCAATAATAGTCACAAAGATAATGGAACAGTGACTACAAATGGTAGTCATAGTAGTTCATGTTATAACAGGGCACTGAAGGGCGTTACAGGATGTAGCATGGCACAGCACAGCATGGGTGGGCGTAGCAAGACGCGGGCGCTCGGCAGGACGCAGCCGGACACTGCGGGGCATTACAGAGCGTTGGACCACAGCGACAGATATATTTACATATACAATAGCAAGAAAGCACAAGGACAATTTGCCTCTGACACAAGACCTATTCAGCAGTTTGGATAACCACTGCTACTTACCTACTTCCCACTGTTACTTGAGATTTAATGTTATTAAAATGAACATATTCTGACAACAAGCTGCCTCTTTGTGTAACAGACTCAAAAATAAATCATTTTGATTTATTCCGTCAACTAAATGTATGTAACAAAAAGTGGTTTCTGTGTCAAAGGAGGCCTTGTGCCATATGAAGGATATTTTCCTGTTAGTCATAGTTAGTCAGCGTTAGCCTAACATCAACAGGTGTAGACACAAAATATGATTAGGAGCTCATTTACTGAATCAACCAAATCACGTCTCCGTTCTTTTCTTTCTTTTCATACACAACATTAAAGTCTTCTGCTGCTGCTGCTGGCGTTTCACTTTGATTTGGACCGAGATACCTGCTCACTGGAGCTTTCTATCCTTCTGTCAACTATTTAGAGTGCACGTGATGTTCCTGGGCACGGGCGCGCATGTCCACACATGCACGCTCTCTGCTGCTCCTCCGTGGCGGTCAAACATTAACAACAAACCACTTTGAAAGTAGTGAAAGACAGGATTTACATGTACTTGTACATGTAAATGTGCACAAGAGACTTGAGAAATGTACCAAAGTGACTGAGAACAACTGTTAATGAGTTGAGCTGCTCTACAATCTGTCCCTATCTTCCCCTGGTTGGGAATCACTGTCCCTGTATAATGCAGAGAGGGAGAGTGCCCTCTGCTGGCAAGATCTGTGCTAACATCCTAGAGACACACCTGATAACAGAATACAGGTAAGAGACAGGAATAACACCATCACACATCCTAGAGACACACCTTATAACAGAATACAGGTAAGAGGCAGGAATAACACCATCACACATACTAGAGACACACCTGATGACAGAATACAGGTAAGAGGCAGGAATAACACCATCACACATCCTAGAGACACACCTGATGATAGAATACAGGTAAGAGGCAGGAATAACACCATCACACATCCTAGAGACACACCTGATGACAGAATACAGGTAAGAGACAGGAATAACACCATCACACATCCTAGAGACACACCTGATAACAGAATACAGGTAAGAGACAGGAATAACACCATCACACATCTTAGAGACACACCTGATAACAGAATACAGGTAAGAGACAGGAATAACACCATCACACATCCTAGAGACACACCTGATGACAGAATACAGGTAAGAGACAGGAATAACACCATCACACATCCTAGAGACACACCTGATGACAGAATAAAGGTAAGAGACATGAATAACACCATCACACATCCTAGAGACACACCTGATAACAGAATACAGGTGAGACAGGAATAACATCATCACACATCCTAGAGACACACCTGATAACAGAATACAGGTAAGAGACAAAGCCGTCATGTGTTTGACATTATGACTATGACTTTATGTTTCTCTGAATTAAAGAATGTTTCTGTCTCTTCTTGTTCAATGCAAGAACTCAACTAATAGAAACAGGAAATGCTGAGTCATCCTGCTGACCACCAACTCATGTTTTAATTAGTTAAAGAAAAGATTCAAACTCTTTTTGTTAGTTCATCATTTTCACAACTTTATTAAATTCATAAGAACAAAACAATTTGTATTCAAGTTCACTCTTAAAAACTCTTTTATTTCTTACTAAAACTTAAGGTTATGACCAAATGTGACAAATAAAAATCCTCAAATGTTCATCTTGAAGAAGCTGGAAGCTGTAAATATTTAGTATTTTAGTTTAGAAGATGTTAGAGACACAGAACAAGTCTCATGACTAACTTTAGGTAAATGTTTAAAGTTTGCATCTCTAATAAGGTGACAGAACAACAATCATACGTATAATTACTTTATAATATTACTCTCACATGAAGAAAGAGATTTAGTCTGATGAAAATAGATTTTAAACATTCAACACTAAAGATAATTTATATTTTAAACACATGAAATAATGTTAATGTTGAAACATCTCCACCACAACCTGAAAATCATCAACATGAAATATCAGAAATCAGTAAAACATGTCGGTTATATTTCCCCACAGACGATAAATCAGATAAATACCAAAGTCTTGTTTTATTCTAACAACAGTCTGAAGCCCAAATATATTAAGTTTATGATCAAATATAACAAAGAAAAGCATCAAATCTTCATGTTTGAGAAGCTGGAATACATTTAGTATTTCTTTTATAACTAAAAGTATTAATTAGGGTTGGGTATGGAAACGCAGTGCCAAAAGGGCACCAGTTCTGAAGCAAACGGTAGGAACGAGACCAAATAAGAAGGAAAATTTCTGTGCCCCATTTCGGTGGCTGACCTTTTTTTTTCAGAAGCATCGCTGCACGGGACGCTACGTTACCGTTAGCTAGTAGCTGGATTGATGAGTGGTTGGGGGGGGTACAGTGCCTTGCTCAAGAGCACCTTGGCAGTGCCCAGGAGGTGAACTGGCATCTCTCCAGCTACCAATCCACACTGTAATTTGATCCATACGGGGACTTGAACCAGCGACCCTCCGGTTCCCTACGGACTGAGCTACTGCCACCGAGCTCCTACTGATAATAATATGCTGATGTTGGTCTTTGGACCGTTGGATACATTTCTTAACGTACATTTACTTTCTTAACCCGGAGAATGTTCTTTTTCTGTTTAGTATTTATAATCCAAAGCTAGTTTACGGAAACTCAAGATCTCTTTTAAAATGAATAATGTAAGAATCACTAAAACAATAAAAAATGAAAAGTAAACTATTCATTACCTATAAGTTATTGTCACTAAAGAGAATAATGGATGAATCAGCTGATTGGTGCAGCTCTATTCTGCTCCGTCACATCTTTGAGGAAAGAACCAGACTTTTCTCTGATGAAGACAGACGCAGCAACTCAACATTACAGCTCATCCCTCTTCCTCCTCCTCTTGATGGTCTCCTTGTCTTCCTTGTGGAAGAATTCTCCATCGGCCTGCTTCCTCCAGCTCAGTTTGATGTTGTCGTCCAGCCCCTGGTCCCTCAGCTTCTGTTGGAGCTGAGACACAAAACTTATCTTATCTCATTTGTTTTTTCATGAAGGTAAAACAGTATGAAACATGATTTACCTGCTTCAACATGGCCTCCATCACAGCAGGGTCGTTCAGATCCAGATTCTCCTGGTTCTCAGACTTCACCTTCATCACTTTCTTTGACACCGCTTTGTAAAAATCAAACAAACTTGATGAGTTAAAACATTTCTGTCTGGATAATAATCAGCATCCTGTTCATTCCTCATCATCAGTTTAAACAATAGATTCAACACTAACTATCATCTGCAGCTGATCACCACTGCATGCTAACTTCACTAACTATTCCATGGAAATGATCCATCATGATGTTCACATTTACTCTCCACAACACAATGTTTTCTCTTGTTTTTGTTGTATTCTCATGTGATGCTAAAGTAAACCTGAATCTAAATGTGAAAGCTGTTTGAATCCCGGGTTAGCACTCACGTGGACCGTAGCAAATGAACGCTCTCTCCATGTCACAGGGCCAGTCCTCCCAGGCTCCTGATTGGCTGAAGTCTGCAGCCACACAAGCCTCGTTCCCATTGATGTTATCAGGTTGCCCGTTTTTCCAGAAGCTGAATGAGGAGGAATTTCCATCTGACCACTTCCAGGAGTCTCTGAAAAAGCCGAGCCAGCCCCAGATATAGTATTCTCCAGGTAGAATCACTTGTATCTTCTGGTTGTCTGCCATGTTTCTCACACTGGCCAGGTCTGTGTAGTGAGCTCTGCAGTAGCTCTGGGCATCAGTCCATGTCATTCCAGTGTTGATGGGAACAAAAGTCACATCTGACCCTGAAAATTAAGCACAGAGAAGTGTAGAGGCAGCATAACATACAACCTCCCATCCATCCACATCTGTGATTCACATCTTTATAATATGTAAAATAAATCCACTGAGATATAAGGAACCACATCAATAAACTTATGAATATCTTTGTCTTAACAGTCTCTCCACATTAATAAGAAATGTCCTTAAATCTATGAAACAATCTAAAAAACAAGATTATATTCTTGTTTTTCTGCATATGACTATTTCCTCAGGTTATTAAACATACATTTTCTGTTTATATTGTAAGATGTGTGCACGTGAACATGCATGAGTCCAATCTGTATAATATAGTATAATATAATATGTCTTCCTCTGGTGGTGATGCTGATGATCCACTGAGCTGTTGTACTGCTCTCATTCCTGCCGTCTTATTATCTGCTGCTCAGTCAGCTGTAAAGCTCTTTGAATGGCACTAACCCGTGTGAAAGCTGCTTTTTGTCGCAGTGACTGACTGATACTACAGAGACCCGAATAATGACAACAAAGAGGCAAAGAGAAGCAGAGAAGGGCAACTTCACTAGTTAATATTCTCACCTTTGACATCTGCGCAGATTGGAAATATCCCGCTGACGCTACAATCGTAGTCGTACCAGAATCCACTAGAATACATCACCGCACAGGCTTTGCCACCGAATCCAGGGTTTGGTCCTCCAGGGTACCATTGTCTGAACTCCGTCTCCCCGGGTTTGTAGAAACTTGGGTCTGACAGTGACCACCTCCAGCTGTCACGGGACAGGCCTATCCAGGCTCTCTGATTGGGATTTAAAGAATTAGACTCTGCTCTAGCTTTTTGTTGAAGACCATATGTTTACCTGATCTTTCCATCTCCAGTCTTCATACTATCAGTCTGATCCTCTACGACTCCTTCATTCTGTTACCCTCCTTTAATAACTCATTACCAGCCATAGTTTCTGATCACTCAAACTGCTTTTCAAGTAGCTTCTCCAGAACATAGATCTCTGTTGTTGTAAATACTGTTTTGTGATGTTTTAGTTTTGTTTTACTGCATTAGTTGTATCTGTTTTAATGTCTTGTTAGTCGTTCTAACACATAATCTTCTTTTGTTTCCACCCCTCTGCTGCAGCTCAACAGGGAAACACTGTCTGCTGAAGGTTAAACTCAAACACTTTAGACTTCTACTACATTTCAAAGATGAATATTCTACTTTTTCCTGCTCTACATTTAGTTATTAGTTCCTATGGAGGGTTTCAAACCTCCGGTTAGAAAGACTTTGAGATGAAAGAGAAAAAAGTGAACTCACGTAGCTGTTCTGGGAGTAGAACATGTTGTCTAAATTTGCCGTGTTGGTCAGGATCGTCACATCCTCCATGGTGTCTACAGTGGCCAGGTCTCCGTCTTTCTCTCTGCAGTATCTTTGGGCTTCAGTAAAGTTCTTCCTGTCATAAACAAAATAGTACTGATGTCCAGCAGCTGATGAGACAGCACTCAGCCCTGTAGAAACACAAACACATATAGAGCAGATTTAACATTTTATACTATATTAATACACAATATTATATTTCAGTTACACCAACAGCGCCTGCTTTCAGATGATCTAAATGATATCAAATGTTGATCCAACTAGAAACTTCCTTCAATTAAATGGAAACAAAACTGAAGTAATTATGTTCCTCTAAACTATCTATTTCTATACTTTACTTTGGTTTATCATGTCAGCTGTTTTGTATTACATTTTATATTACTATCTCTTGAAATGGCCCTCACAGAATCCCAGGATCCCATCATCAGAGGTGCTGCTTCCACCTTAGCCACAGGGAGGAAGTGG
>CM042318.1:697500-737500 GCA_023566125.1 Zingel zingel
CCATGCTACTAGTGTGTCCATGTTACTAGTGTCTCCATGCTACGAGTGCATCCATGCTACTAGTGTGTCCATGTTACTAGTGTCTCCATGCTACTAGTGTGTCCATGCTACGAATTTGTCCATGCAGAGTAGTACCAGTCTGTGTACTGTATGCTTGTTTGTTTGTATACTCTATTTTGAGTTGTATTTCTTAACAGCGGATACTGGATGTGTCCAAGACTAATTTCCTTTTGATGAATAAAGTCAGTCACTTAAGTTGAGCAAGTACATTTTCGGGTTATAATTAAATACTTTTATTAAAGTAATATTTTCAATGCAGAACTTTATCTTGTATTTTTGTAGTTTGACAGGGTGGTATTGGTACTTTTACTTTAGTTTATTGCACTTAATGTCCATGTATAGAAACATCCATGTCCTACAGAGAGAAGAGCTGTATTGTGCCACATTTAGCCACTAGTTCATTTCCAGAGAAGGATTTGAATACTTCCTCCAATGCTGCTTTGACTTTATATGCAAACACAGAATGATTTGAATGTTGTATCAAACTCCTGAGAGGAACTGCTGAAGGCAGCATCAACATCTACATTAGGTGTCAACTCATTATCGGCCCGGCCAATTATCAAGGCAGACAATTGTCAATTTGCTGGCACTGGGACAGAAAATGGATTGATACAACTAGATGTGATGCAAACATGAATGCATCTATAATTATAATTCAATAATATAATATATAATTTATGGCAGAATCATTGATCAAACTTTCTACTACTCGGTGCCTTCTTTACTTGGATTGGTTAGAGTTAGGGTAAGAATTAATCAGAGGAAGAGAAAGGCAGAGTAGGGCGGGACATTTGCTAACTCGTCAGCAAACTGGACAACGCATGTGCACGTCGTTCACTTCCTGAGAGCTGACACACCAACAGCAGAAACTCACCTGTTCCTGTGTGTCTCCTTCACTTCTTTGTGTGTTTTTTTTGTGTTTTCTGTAACCGTGTTGGCCCGTGGCTCGCTCCCGGGTCTCCTTGTGTCTCTCCATGCGCGCTCCCGTGTGCGTGGCGCTGATTGTTTGGCTGCTGAGCGATGCGGCGGCGCGTCAGTTCACTGAGGAGGAGATGGCTGCTGTCAGGTAACACAGAAACACACCTGAGAGAAACACACATTATTTACTGCAGTAAAAGTACAAACACACACTGTGATAACAGTCCACTACAAGTTAAAGTCATACGTTCAGAAATTACTGCAGTAAAAGTACAACCACACACAGTAAAGGTACTAGCAGTGAGAGATGAAGCAGGCGGTGCAGCGAGAGGAAGCAGGTCTCTACCTCTGGAAGTAGAGATGAAGCAGGCGGTGCAGCGAGAGGAAGCAGGTCTCTACCTCTGGAAGTAGTGATGAAGCAGGCAGTGCAGCGTGAGGAAGCAGGTCTCTAACTCTGGAAATAGAGATGAAGCAGGTGGTGCAGCGTGAGGAAGCAGGTCTCTACCTCTGGAAGTAGATTAATCAGGCGGTGCAGCGAGAGGAAGCGGGTCACTCCCTCTGGAAGTAGAGATGAAGCAGGCGGTGCAGCGTGAGGAAGCAGGTCTCTACCTCTGGAAGTAGAGATGAAGTATAGATGAAGCAGGCGGTGCAGCTTGAGGAAGCAGGTCTCTACCTCTGGAAGTAGAGATGAAGCAGGCGGTGCAGCGTGAGGAAGCAGGTCTCTACCTCTGGAAGTAGAGATGAAGCAGGCGGTGCAGCGTGAGGAAGCAGGTCTCTACCTCTGGAAGTAGAGATGAAGCAGGCGGTGCAGCGTGAGGAAGCAGGTCTCTACCTCTGGAAGTAGAGATGAAGCAGGCGGTGCAGCGTGAGGAAGCGGGTCTCTACCTCTGGAAGTAGCTTCAGTGTTGAGCCCCCTCATCTGCTGTTCACCTGGGACAGATTGTCTTTTTAAAAACATGTGGCCTCCACCATGACCTGCATTGTTTATAGAAAAGAAGAAGAAAAACAGTGCTTAATTGTCAAATGCAAAATGAAAATACTAGGGCTGGGTATCACCAATGATTCCTAAATGTATTCAGATTCACAAGGTTCTGATTGGATTACATTTCTGAAATATCAGTTCCAACACCACTTTATTTAGGTTGGATATAAAAGAGATTCAAGAAGAACATTTTTTGATAATATTTAAACACCATGGTAAAGTTGGTTTTATATTGGACGTTAGCTATTCGACTAATTTGAAAAATCTATTATGCAGCTTGACCTGTTGACCTACCCATGTCTGAACACATCTGGTGAACTCAGCTAACTGCCCGACATTTATAATTTATTTATTTATAATCATCTATTGTAATTTATTTTGTTCTAATTTAAAAGTAGTTAAATTATTTAATTTGCAACTTCATGTCTTGTTCAAGGTTTCACAGGCGTATTTAATAAAAAGGCAAAGAAATTCCTGATCCTGTCCTCCGGTTTGTGTATACTAGTATTTTTTAAGCCCTAAGCTATAAGTATGTCTTTAGAATGTGTATCAAAACTGTTTAAGCACTGAATAATGTTCCAGTTTAAGGGATAAAGACAAGTATACAACCAAATTAAGATGAATGAGGGGGATCATTAAAAATCATTTTAGTTATTTCAAAACAGCTGTATTGCTGTGAACTAAAGTATTTAAGAGGATTCAATTACTATATCTAAGTTTTCAATTCAATTTTTCAATTCATTGTATTTATAGTATCAAATCATAACAGGAGTTGTCTCGAGACACTATACAGATAGAGTAGGTCTAGACCTCACTCTATGATTTACAAAGACGCAACAATTCCAGTAATTCCCCCAAGAGCAAGCATTTAGTGCTACAGTAGCGAGGAGAAACTCCTTTCAGGAAGAAACCTGGGACAGACCCAGGCTCTTGGTAGGCGGTGTCTGACGGGACAGACCCAGGCTCTTGGTAGGAGGTGTCTGACGGGACAGACCCAGGCTCTTGGTAGGAGGTGTCTGACGGGACAGACCCAGGCTCTTGGTAGGCGGTGTCTGACGGGACAGATCCAGGCTCTTGGTAGGCGGTGTCTGACGGGACAGACCCAGGCTCTTGGTAGGAGGTGTCTGACGGTGCCGGTAGGGGACGTGATGAACAGCGGCAATAATAGTCACAAAGATAATGGAACAGTGACTACAATTGGTAGTCATAGTAGTTCATGTTATAACAGGGCACTGAAGGGCATTACAGGATGTAGCATGGCACACCACAGCATGGGTGGGCGTAGCAAGACGCAGGCGCTCGGCAGGACGCAGCCGGACACTGCGTGGCATTACAGAGCGTTGGACCACAGTGACAGATATATTTACATATACAATAGAAAGAAAGCACAAGGACAATTTGCCTCTGATACAAGACCTATTCAGCAGTTTGGATAACCACTGCTACTTACCTACTTCCCACTGTTACTTGAGATTTAATGTTATTAAAATGAACATATTCTGACAACAAGCTGCCTCTTTGTGTAACAGACTCAAAAATAAATCATTTTGATTGATTCAGTCAACTAAATGTATGTAACAAAAAGTGGTTTCTGTGTCAAAAGAGGCCTTGTGCCATATGAAGGATATTTTCCTGTTAATCATAGTTTGTTTTTATTTAAAAGTCTAAGATCCATGTGGCTGCGTAAAGGAATTGTATTTTTTATATTTTGAATTAAGCTATATTATATATTTATTAACATGATGAAAATTCTATTAAATCAAAAGGTGGGTTTTTTGAGAAAAGAAGTTTGTGTTATGTGTAGGGCACCAACTTTACCACAATATTTAAACTGTATTGACTATTTATCGTGGAGACTTCTTCCCTTTTCTCATGAACCAATCATCATCCAGCCCATAATAACCTAACTGTAACGTTGCTGCTGCTGCTGTTTCTCTGTCTCCTCTTCTGTTTGGAAGCAGATCCACATCATCTGTCCTCTGATATGAAAACAGCTGAGTTATGATCATAGTGAGTTGAACATTAAACTAGCAGCCAGAGAGTCTGTTTATCAGACATTGCTGACAGAAAACGCTACGGTTTAAAGTCAACTCGTTTTCATAACACACACAATGTTCTCCATTAAATATTCAGCTGACGGTCTGAAGTTACCTAGCAACAGTGGATGTTACCGTCAGCTCAGTCAGCATTAGCCTAACATCAACAGGTGTAGACACAAAATATAATCATGAGCTCATTTACTGAATCAACCAACTCACGTCTCCGTTCTTTTCTTTCTTTTCATCCACAACATTAAAGTCTTCTGCTGCTGCTGCTGGCATTTCACTTTGATTTGGACCAAGTGCTGCAGACCGAGATACCTGCTCACTGGAGCTTTCTATCCTTCTGTCAACTATTTAGAGTGCACGTGATGTTCCTGGGCACGTGCGTTTACCTCCACACATGCACGCTCTCTGCCGCTCCTCCGTGGCGGTCAAACAATAATAACAAACCACTTTGAAAGTAGTGAAAGACAGGATTTAAATGTACATGTACAAAAACTATTGGGATTTGACCAAAACAATGATAACTTGCTTTTATCTTGAGCACAAGAGACTCGAGAAATGTACCAAAGTGACTGAGAACAACTGTTAATGAGGCGAGCTGCTCTACAATCTGTCCCTATCTTCCCCTGGTTGGGAATCACTGTCCCTGTATAATGCAGAGAGGGAGAGCGCCCTCTGAAGGCAAGATCTGTGCTAACATCCTAGAGACACACCTGATAACAGAATACAGGTAAGAGACAGGAATAACACCATCACACATCCTAGAGACACACCTGATAACAGAATACAGGTAAGAGACAGGAATAACACCATAACACATCCTAGAGACACACCTGATAACAGAATACAGGTAAGAGACAGGAATAACACCATCACACATCCTAGAGACACACCTGATAACAGAATACAGGTAAGAGACAGGAATAACACCATCACACATCCTAGAGACACACCTGATGACAGAATACAGGTAAGAGACAGGAATAACACCATCACACATCCTAGAGACACAGCTGATAACAGAATACAGGTAAGAGACAGGAATAACACCATCACACATCCTAGAGACACACCTGATAACAGAATACAGGTAAGAGACAGGAATAACACCATCACACATCCTAGAGACACACCTGATAACAGAATACAGGTAAGAGACAGGAATAACACCATCACACATCCTAGAGACACACCTGATGACAGAATACAGGTAAGAGACAGGAATAACACCATCACACATCCTAGAGACACACCTGATGACAGAATACAGGTAAGAGACAGGAATAACACCATCACACATACTAGAGACACACCTGATGACAGAATACAGGTAAGAGACAGGAATAACACCATCACACATCCTAGAGACACACCTGATGACAGAATACAGGTAAGAGACAAAGTCATCATGTGTTTGACACTATATTTCTCTTCTTGTTCAATGCAAGAACTCAACTAATAGAAACAGGAAATGCTTAGTCATCCTGCTGACCACCAACTCATGTTTTAAATAGTTAAAGAAAAGATTCAAACTCTTTTTGTTAGTTCATCATTTTCACAACTTTATTAAATTCATAAGAACAAAACAATTTGTATTCAAATTCTCTCTTAAAAGACTCTTTTATTTCTTACTAAAATATATTAAGTTCATTACGAAATGTGACAAAAATCCTCAAATGTTCATCTTGAAGAAGCTGGAAGCTGTAAATATTTAGTATTTTAGTTTAGAAGATGTTACAGACACAGAACAAGTCTCATGACTAACTTTAGGTAAATGTTTAAAGTTTGCATCTCTAATAAGGTGACAGAACAACAATCATACATATAACTACTTTATAATGTTACTCTCACATGAAGAAAGAGATTTAGACTGATGAAAATATATTTTAAACATTCAACACTAAAGATAATTTATATTTTAAACACATTAAATAATGTTAATGTTAAAACATCTCCACCACAACCTGAAAATCATCAACATCAAATATCAGAAATCAGTAAAACCTGTCGGTTATATTTCCCCACAGACGATGAATCAGATAAATACTAAAGCCTTGTTTTATTCTAACAGTCTGAAGCCCAAATATATTAAGTTTATGATCAAATATAACAAAGAAAAGCATCAAATCTTCATGTTTGAGAAGCTGGAATACATTTAGTATTTCTTTTATATAGTATTTTTCTTTTAATAAAAGTATTAATTAGGGTTGGGTACCGAAACGCAGTGCCAATAGGGCACCAGTTCTGAAGCAAACGGTAGGAACGAGACCAAATAAGAAGGAAAATTTCTGTGCCTCATTTCGGTGGCTGACCTTTTTTTTTTTTCAGAAGCATCGCTGCACGGGACGCTATGTTACCGTTAGCTAGTAGCTGGATTAAACACAGTGGTTAAAATGTTGACAGCTGGCGTTAAGCGGCGTTAAGCGGTGTAAAGCGTGACTGTATTTCCCTGTAGAGGATTCCAACAGCGGGACGTAACAGTCTGACTGCAGCTGACGACGTCGGAAAAACAACACAGACGGTGCGTTCACTTGAAACTCGCCAGCCTCGTGGTGCATTTTAAGTTATTATAAAATACGTTTTTTCCATCTGGTGCTTGTTTTTGTCGTTCAACAGCAATTTCCTGGTGAAATAAATCATCAACAAAACAATTTGTATTCAAATTCACTCTTAAAAACTCTTTTATTTCTTACTAAAACTTAACTTTATGACCAAATGTGACAAATAAAAATCCTCAAATGTTCATCTTGAAGAAAATATTTAGTATTTTAAATATATAAATATTTAGTATTTTAGTTTAGAAGATGTTACAGACACAGAACAAGTCTCATGACTAACTTTAGGTAAATGTTTAAAGTTTGCATCTCTAATAAGGTGACTTCAAGTCACGAATCACGACTTGGTAGCGTTCCAGACAAAGTCAGGAGCTGGCTAGCTAAACATTGTGCCGTTGGCAGGGTTCAGGTTAGGCTACCTAACGTTAACGTTAGCTAGCGGCTACCTAACGTTAGCGTTAGCTTGCGCTAGCTGATACTGGTGATTTCTATTCGGTGGCATGTTTTGGGCTTCATTTAATAAACATAACCTGTAGTAGTACACAATAGTATGTGTATTGTTTGGATTACAATGTGCTGAATTACTTTACATTGCCTATTTATGTCTATTTATTTCTATTTCTCACCATTAATCACCAGCGTCTGTACAGCATCAACAGGCGTCGCCATTGATGTTTATGTGTGTGTGACGTCAAAAACTGTAACTGGGACAACGATCTGGTACCAGTTCACGAGTAGTAAGTTACGGGGTTGACTGCCGTTCCAGGGCACTTTCACCTGTAGAAGGTTGTAAAAACACGACTTACCTGGAACGCAGCACTAGTCTGATGAAAATAGATATTAAATATTCAACACTAAAGATAATTAATATTTTAAACACATTAAATAATGTTAATGTTAAAACATCTCCACCACAACCTGAAAATCATCAACATAAAATATCAGAAATCAGTAAAACATGTCGGTTATATTTCCCCACAGACGATAAATCAGATAAATACTAAAGTCTTGTTTTATTCTAACAGTCTGAAGCCCAAATATATGAAGTTTTTGATCAAATATAACAAAGAAAAGCATCAAATCTTCATGTTTGAGAAGCTGTGAATATATTTAGTGTTTCTGTCTGGAAGATGTTACAGTCACATTAAGTTTTAGGTAAATATTTAAAGTTTGCATCTCTAATAACCAGGGCCACACAGAATCTGCAGACAGAATATTACCCAGATTTTAAACAAATTAAAATAAAACTCAGATCTTAAAACATCTCCACCTCCAACCTGATGAACAATCGGTTCAATTCTGCAGATTTTCATTCTGGATCACGGCTGAAAACTGTAAAAACATCTTCAGATTGTGTTTGTTTATAAGGTGACAGCACAACACTAATATATTCACATGATTATCTTCTATATCCCTCACTGAAAGATATTCTGACTCATCACAGCCAGACGCCTTGTTAGGCCTTTCCACACGGGGAGCGATTGTCTCGTCTCGTAATTAATTTTCAATGACAGGTGAGCGGATAGGGGGGGGGGGGGGGCAGATTGACAGGCGACCCCGTGAAGCTGCCATGTTCGTGCTCATCACGCGCACACGCTGTAAGGAATTTGTCCAAATGAGGCCCTAAGGCCTGTCCAATCTGACTCCAATTTATTAATTCCAGCGCCTTCTTTCATTGGACATTTCATTGTCAGTGTGCATGGGTCTGTGTTATTTGTCCCCATTTTGGACATGTACTGGGTTGGTTTGCGGGTGGATAGGGGACTTGAGGGGAAGTGACATATCAGTTCCACTATGCTGTGTGCATTTTGTTCACTATGTTGTGTCACTTTTTGTTAAAATTCGAAATTCAAATAAAAAAAAAGTTGAAAAAAAAAAAACTGAGTCTAAGTTTCCCTAGCAACATATATCAAGTCAGAGCCCGGTCCACCAAGATGTCCTCCGAATTATGATCTCTGATCTGTTCTCTCCCTCAAGCTTTCATCCCATCCTCACAGAGGGTGTCTTCTTGTTTCTTAGACAGAAACTGTTATCTTACACACACACACACACACACACACACACACACACACACACACACACACGCGCCAAGGTCGGGGCCTCCGTGTGGTGCAACTTCCTCTTCTGTTCTCGCAACCTTCAAACAATGCACCTCTATGCCATGAAAGCCTAAACTATTTTCATGACTTAGCGATTGTCTCGCCTCCTAATTCATTTTCAATGAGAGGCGAGCGGGCAGGTGGGGTGGGGTGGGGGGTTTGACATGTGTTGACAGGTGTTGACAGGTGTTGACAAGTGGTGATTACGGAGATATGAAACCACAGTCAGCTGATCTCATCCAGTTGTACGGCAGGGATACAGTATCGCCATGGTTACCACTCATTGATCGTCTGGCGTTGTCCTTCACATGACGCGACTACGCAGGCCAAGGGTCGCTCCCCGTGTGGAAAACCCTTTACTCTCAAACAAAGAAAGACATTTTATCATTAAAATAGATTTTAAACAGTAAATCAGTAAAACATGTCGGTTATATTTCCCCAAAGCTGATAAATCAGATAAATAAGTCTTGTTTTATTCTAACAGTCTGAAGCCCAAATATATTAAGTTCATCACCAGCGTTTGAGAAGCTAGAAGCTGTGAATATATTTAGTATTTCTGCTTGAACCAGACTTTTCTCTGATGAAAACAGACGTAGCAACTCAACATTACAGCTCATCCCTCTTCCTCCTCCTCTTGATGGTCTCCTTGTCTTCCTTGTGGAAGACTTCTCCATCGGCCTGCTTCCTCCAGCTCAGTTTGATGTTGTCGTCCAGCCCCTGGTCCCTCAGCTTCTGTTTCAGCTGACACACAAAACTTATCTTATCTCATTTGTTTTTCCATAAAGGTAAAACAGTATGAAACATGATTTACCTGCTTCAACATGGCCTCCATCACAGCAGGGTCGTTCAGATCCAGATTCTCCTTGTTCTCAAACTTCACTTTCACCACTTTCTTTGACACCACTTTGTAAAAATCAAACAAACTTTATGAGTTCAAACATTTCTGTCTGGATAATAATCAGCATCCTGTTCATTCCTCATTATCAGTTTAAACAATAGATTCAACACTAACTTATCATCTGCAGCTGATCACCACTGCATGCTAACTTCACTAACTATTCCATGGAAATGATCCATCATGATGTTCACATTTACTCTCCACAACTTGATGTTTGGTGTTTAGAATCCCGGGTTAGCACTAGGGAGTTAACGATGGTTAAATATGGATATAAATGTGTAAAGATAACAACCAGATGAGATAAGAAATGAATGTTGATGCAGTTTTTAAACGTCCTAGAGCGTAATCTACTTTAGATTGACCTTGTTTGACTTCAGACGTCACTACGTCTTCTAAGTTTAGTTACTTCAAGAGATTTGTTTCTATTAATGTAGTTATTTAGATGTGGGATTTGTTTTAAACATCTAACTTTGTTCTTTAAGATGAAATACAGTTTCAGAGTCACTTTTGATAAGAGGACACATCTGTTGTTCTGCACCGTTTATGGAAATAAAGGAAGATTTTCACTCATTCTGTTAAAAACATCTTGAGAAAACCGTATCATCAACTTCAATCCTGGATCTAATCGTGAGTTGAGTATATCGTTACATCTCTATTGTCCTGAATCTAAATGTAACAGCTGTTTGAATCCCGGGTTAGCACTCACCTGGACCGTAGCAAATGAACGCTCTCTCCAATTCACAAGACCAGTCCTCCCAGGTTCCTGATTGGCTGAAGTCTGCAGCCACACAAGTCTTGTTGTTGTTATCAGGTTGCCCGTTCTTCCAGAAGCTGAATGAGGAGGTACTTCCATCTGACCACTTCCAGGAGTCCCTGAAAAGGCCGATCCAGGGATAGTATCCTCCAGGTATCACCGCCTGTAACTTCTGGTTCTCTGCCATGTTCCTCACACTGGCCAGGTCTGTGTAGTGAGCTCTGCAGTAGCTCTGGGCTTCAGTCCATGTCATGCCGATGGTGATTAAGACAAAAGTGACATCTGACCCTGAAAATGGAGCAGAGAGAAGTGTAGAGGCAGCATAACATACAACCTCCCATCCATCCACATCTGTGATTCATGTCTTTATTATATCTAAAATAAATCCACTGAGATATAAAGAACCACATCAATAACCTAACTATTGAATAACTTTATTTACCAACAGTCTCTCCACATTAATAAGAAATGTCCTTCACCTCAGAACCCTAAAGGATCGTCCACAATCCCAAACGGCACCTCTGATTCATATTAAGATAATTTAATAACCATAAAAACGTAGCTTCTTACCGATTTTTCCTGCTAAAATCTAAGGAGTTAGCCATCACGGGGGTGTCTTTGGTGTCTTTCTAGCATGGGCGTCAGTGTGGTTTGAAATGTGCTGGGGACAGAGACGCATTTGGAAGTACATTTCCAGAAGTGATGGGTACAATGACGCATTCATTTTTTTTTCTCTTTTGTGCAGGTCATGTTTTGAAAGACTTAAAACGACTAAAATGAATAAAAACGTGGTTTAATGTACGTAAACAATGATCAATGATGATCAAATTTCTCTCTCATATTGCTCCTCATAACCACTGAAAACTGTCAAAAAATCAAACCCAAAGTCCAATTATTATGGACGTTATGTGACATTACACGTTTCTGCTTCACATTTTCAGCAGGGTGGGTGGGTTGACTCCCCACGGTTCTCATGGGGTTTATAAGTCATAACGTGGAAAAGCTTAACGTGGTTTAATGTACCTAAACAACGATCAATCATCACCACATTTCTGGTTAGACTTTTTGACAGTTTCCAGTGGTTATGAGGAGCAATATGAGAGAGAAATTTGGTGATCATTGATCATTGTTTAGGTACAAGCTTTTTCCTCGCCGTAGGCGCCAATGAAGAAGACAACGTTAATGTGAGATAACTTCTATAATCGTTGGATTTCGGTTCTTTTGACAGGCTTAAGTGTTCATTACAAGACATGGCCATGACAAGTTTGGTGATGATTGATCGTTGTTTAGGTACATTAAACCATGTTAAACTTTTTTTCACGTTAAGCAGAATGTCCCGACTGGCGGTGTTGTGAACAGAGAAGCGTGCAGCCAGCGCAGCAGTGTCTGTGTGTGTGTGTGTGTGTGTGTGTGTGTGTGCATGTGTGTGTGTGTGTGTGTGTGTGTGTGTGTGTATGTGTGTGTGTGTGTGTGTGTGTGTGTGTGTGTGTGTGTATGTGTGTGTGTGTGTGTGTGTGTGTGTGTGTGTGTGTGTGTGTGTGTGTGTGTGTGTGTGTGTGTGTGTGTATGTGTGTGTGTGTGTGTGTGTGTGTGTGTGTGTCTGCTCTGTGGGGATAGAGATTGTTGTGGATGTTTTGGCATCTGTCGCTCAAGAATTATGTCTTATGGACTTTTTTTTAAACTAAATTGAGCTCGAGGTTTTCAAAAAAAAGTGGTGGGTACAAATGACTCATGACGAAATCTGGTAGGTACAACGTCTCCACCGTCCCCACCGTCCCCACCGAAATCAACGCCTATGCTTTCTAGCCTTTACAGAAGGTTTTCTATCCAGCCTGGAACTTCTGCCTTTTTTCAGAGTTGTTGAGCTATAAATCCAAACTCTTGAATCCACTTGATGTCCATAATTTATCACGTTTTTGGTCATTTCTGCCGCTAGCTCCGGGCTACCGCCTAGTATAAATCTCCCATGATGCTTTGCAAGAGTGTGTAACCATTTTTCAACCAATGGAAAGGCAGGTCCGTCACACTAAGACTATGTAGTGAAAAAGATAGATCACTCCAGGGAATCCGAGTGAGAACAAAGAGTAAAGTGAAAAAGAGAGATAACTCCGGTCTATTAGCGTTCTACAGAGAAGAATGGCGTCACTCTTTACATATCTTGGATACATTTGGGCAAGAAGAAGAAATGTAAATAGTTTGTCATTTACTTGAGTTATAATGTTCAATATGTTTATTTTTGCACTGCATGACTCCAAATATATAAATATAGGAGAACTGTTTTAGAGCATTACTGTGTGTGTGATTTCAATAAATACGACATTATTATTTTGATTATTGCATAAGTGAATGTCATGAGGGCAAAAGCGTCTGGACTTTTTTTTGAAATAATGTATATATTTTGTCAACTGTATAAGTTATAATGTTTATTTCTTCACAGTGTGACTCCTAATACATATGGGAACTGATTTAGAGGAGATTGGCTTAGCTTGTATTAATCTGTGTGTGATATCAATACATATCTGTGATATTCATGTTCCGTTTTATTTATTTATTTGAACATGCATGAGTCCTATAATCTCTATAATATAATATAATATGTCTTCCTCTGGTGGTGATGCTGATGATCCACTGAGCTGTTGTACTGCTCTCATTCCTGCCATCTTATTATCTGCTGCTCAGTCAGCTGTAAAGCTCTTTGAATGGCACTAACCCGTGTGAAAGCTGCTTTTTGTCAGAGTGACTGACTGATACTACAGAGACCCGAATAATGACAACAAAGAGGCAAAGAGAAGCAGAGAAGGAAACTTCACTAGTCATGATTCTCACCTTTGACATCTGCACAGACTACAGTATGGCTGTTGTCACAACCGCGGCCGTACCAGAGTCCATCAGAACCCATCCTTGTGCAGAATTTTCCACTGTATCCAGCGTCTGGGTGTCCAGGGTACCATTGTCTGAACTCCGTCTCCCCGGGTTTGTAGAAACTTGGGTCTGACAGTGACCACCTCCTGCTGTCACGGGACAGTCCTATCCAGGCTCTCTGATTGGGATATAAAGAATTAGACTCTGCTCTAGCTTTTTGTTGAAGACCATATGTTTACCTAATCTTTCCATCTCCAGTCTTGATACTATCAGTCTGATCCTCTACAACTCCTTCATTCTGTTACCCTCCTTTAATAACTCATTACCAGCCATAGTTTCTGATCACTCAAACTGATTTTCAAGTAGCTTCTCCAGAACATAGATCTCTGTTGTTGTAAATACTGTTTTGTGATGTTTTAGTTTTGTTTTACTGCATTAGTTGTATCTGTTTTAATGTCTTGTTAGTCTTTCTAACACATAATCTTCTTTTGTTTCCGTCCCTCTGCTGCAGCTCAACAGGGAAACACTGTCTGCTGAAGGTTAAACTCAAACACTTTAGACTTCTACTACATTTCAAAGATGAATATTCTACTTTTTCCTGCTCTACATTTAGTTATTAGTTCCTATGGAGGGTTTCAAACCTCCTGTCAGAAAGACTTTGAGATGAAAGAGAAAAAAGTGAACTCACGTAGCTGTTCTGGGAGTAGAACATGTTGTCTAAATTTGCCATGTTGTTCAGGATCGTCACATCCTCCACGGTGTCTACAGTGGCCAGGTCTCCGTCTTTCTCTCTGCAGTATCTCTGGGCTTCAGTAAAGTTCTTCCTGTCATAAACAAAATAGTACTGACGTCCAGCAGCTGATGAGACAGCACTCAGGCCTGTAGGGACACACACACATATAGAGCAGATTTAACATTTTATATTATATTAATACACAATATTATATGTCAGTTACACCAACAGCGCCTGCTTTCAGATGATCTAAATGATATCAAATGCTGATCCAACGAGAAACTTCCTTCAATTAAATGGAAACAAAACTGAAGTAAACATGTTTCTCTAAACTTCCTATTTCTATACTTGATTTGGTTTATCATGTCAGCTGTTTTGTATTACATTTTATATTATTATCTCTTGAAATGGCCCTCACAGAATCCCAGGATCCCATCATCAGAGGTGCTGCTTCCACCTTAGCCACAGGGAGGAAGTGGAGGCCAGGTGTAGCAGTGGCACAGGCAAAGTCCGCTCTGAGACACCGGGACATAGTGGGCCAAGTCCAACAATGGGTTGGGATCAACGACACCCACATGGCAGAAGGCTACTCCAGCTGAACGCCGGCGCCTGGTGGTTGAGGAGGTGCGCCACCAGCAGGAAGCGGACAGGTGTGCCAGAACAGTGTCCCAAGCCAAGCAAGGCCGCTGGAGCAAGCTGTGGAACATGGAGTCCAACATGCTGAGCTTTACCCTCAGAGCCACATATGATGTCCTGCTCTCTCCAACCAACCTACATCTCTGGTTTGGCGAGGATCCAGCATGTCTCCAGTGTCTCGTCCCAGCAACCCTGAAACACGTCTTGGTGGGTTGCAAGACCAGCCTAACGCAAGGCAGATACACCTGGCTACACTGGAGAGTAAGAGAGTAACCGTCAACGCCATGCCCCTGGAGGCCCAGACTACCTTCCGGCAACCAACACCCTTCGTCCGGGAATGGGAGAAAAGGTCGTCCAACTGATCGCCTCTAGACTCATGCCCACTGAACGCAGCCCGGGACTGGAAAATGTGGGTAGACTTAAGTTAGAGGCTCACCTTCCCACCCGAAATTGCAGCGACCAACATCAAATGCCAAAAGACCCAATGAGGTGTTGTATTGGAGGCACCAAGCGGTCATCTCCCAATCCAACCTCACCCAAGGGAACATCTCCAACAACAGCACTGGTGCTGAATATCAAGGGATTCTAACATCTTGTCCTAGTAAGCATACTGTAATGGTGTTTATATGTATTGAGGCAAATCTTAAACCATCTGACTCAACTGGACATCACTTTGGGTCAACGTCTGTTGTTTTAACCTTTGTTCCTCACTAGAGACATTTTTGTCCTTTTCATTGTTATTTATGTAAAGATGTTGTCTGTGTTAATGCTGACAACATGATTTCTGGTAAGGATGTGAGTTTTTACTTGATGTTTTGAAGTTCAAGCTCAGTTTCTATAAAAAGTCAAAAATGAACAGTTTAATCAAAATACTGACAGAGGACAAATATGTCCCATTGAAACCCATTATAACACATTGTTATGCCACCATCGTTGGAGAATAACATCATCATTCTATCTCACCAGGCTTTCAGTCTAGGGCCCAGGCTTCTCATTAGGAGATGTTACTATGTTCCACCATATTGAGCCATTTTCCTGTTAACCTGCTGTTTCCTTGTTTCCTCTCAGGGTGTTGCTGCTGTATTCTGGAGCGCTGCAGCATAAGTTGTTACTAAAAATGATGCGTGTGTTGATAAGGGTGTGTGTGTGTGTGTGTGTGTGTGTGTGTGTGTGTGTGTGTGTGTGTGTGTGTGTGTATATGTGTGTCTGTGTGTGTGTGTGTGTGTGTCCATCTTGTTTGATCTCCGTCCTCACTGTGTGACTTCAGACAGGTCGCTGTTCATTTAACTAATCGTTCAGTATCACTTGATTTCATGGAAATCAGAGGAAATAGTTATTTGCATCTTAGGGATCTTTGTTGGTGACCTTGAAGCTGCGTTCTTGAGAATTAAACTTTGCTTTAATCATTAAAAATGTAGTGTATATTAAGATTTTGTACAGACAAACTTGCTCTTGTACAACAGATTACGATGGGCTAGCTTGAATATCGGTGGTGAGATGTAGCGTTTGGTCTTTCTATTCTAACCCATCAACACTATGTAACAACACACAATGAATGCAACACATCTTATAAGTATCTAACGGCTCGTGCTAGCTAAGAAGAGAGAAAAGGCATCTAACAGCACTGAAGGTTTGTATCAAATGTATAATTTGTTTAAATTCTTTATGATTGAGGTCAGTCTGTCTAACAGGGTATGTGAGAGGAAGATGGATGCAGATGAGCATTATTGAGACGTAGGCTAGCCTAACAGGGGTCCGACCAGCTGACCGAAGGAAGAATAACCGCTAATGCTGCAAATTTTGTCATGACATTAATGTGATTTTGATTAATAATGTGCACTGGTGCACGGTTGATCTTGAATCTTGAATCAACAGTTGAATCTGATGGTGACCACTGTGTCCCATTATTTTGCTGTGAATGTATCATTTGATCACGATACTGTTGACATATGTTGTGTTTGACTCATGTAGCCTGGTTTAAAACTATAAATGCTACATTGCTTTTCTCCCACTGGGAAGAAGTTAGCTACTGTACTGAATGAGAGGGTGATCATTGTCAGAACCTCGAAGATCAAGATCCTTTTCTTCTTTCTCTAAAAGGGGCTTTCTCTCCTCTTACATGCTAACTGAACACATGCACATTTACACACACACACACTCACACACACACACACACACACACACTATCTCTCTCTCTCTCACACACAGACACACACAAACACACACACACACACACACACACACACAAACACACACACACACACACACACAAACACAAACACACACACACACACACACACACACACAGACACACACACACACACACACACACACAAACACAGACACACACACACACAGCCACCTACCAATAAATACACTGATGCGTGTAAATTAATATCGTTGCTAATCAATAACTTACTCCAGATTGAACAGAAAAATAAATTCCCCCAGCATTTAGTATACCGAAAATAATTCATTTTCACCTGTTTTTTCATTAAAAACAAGTGACTTCATGTACATGAAGTGGTATTAAAGTGTTTAAATTCTAGATATGAATGAGTTTTTGGTAGTTATGATCAGATGAAGTCAGTTAAAAGATTTAACTCAGTGAAAGTGGAAAATAATATTAATATAAAGTATTTTTTTAAAGATTATTTCCTTGGCACTTTTGGCCTTTCTAGTGACAGACAGACACGTCGGGAGGGAAGAGAGGGGGAATGACATGCAGGAAAGCCCCACAGGCCAGAATCATACCCACAACCTCCGTGTCAAGGACCGAGCCTCCACACATGGGGCCACGCCCTACCACTAGGCCACCCAGGCAGCTCTATCTTTAAAGCAGTTGTTTGAAAGGGGACATTTTAGTCCTCTAAGGTAACAAGAGGAACATTTTTAAAGTGAGGCCCAGGTGTTAAATGTGCTGTATAACTAAACATGACTTGACTTAAACACAAGATAATAATTTAACTAAAGTGAGTCATAATATTGTTCTGATAAGAGTTCTGTAGCCACAAGGATATATAGATGTGTAATAAAAGACTATAAACATTTATAAAACCTAATAAACACTCACCTGTTGCAGTCGTGATGAGCAGAAGAAGCTTGTCCATCTTGTTTGCTCTCCGTCCTCCTCACTGTGTGACTTCAGACAGGTCACTGCTCATTTAACTAATTGTTCAGTATTAAATGGTTTCATGGAAATCAGAGGAAATAGTTATTTGCATATTAGGGATCTTTGTTGGTGACCTTGAAGCTGCGTTCTTGAGAATTAAACTACTTTAATCATTAAAAATGTAGTGTATATTAAGATTTTGTACAACCAAACTTGCTCTTGTACAGCAGATTAAGATGGGCTAGCCTGAATATCAGTGGTGAGATGTAGAGTTTGGTCTTTCTATTCTAACTCATCAACACAATCTAACAACACACAATGAATGCAACACATCTTATAAGTATCTAACGGCTCGTTCTAGTAATACTGAGGTAAAAATGAGGTGTTGTATCCACTTAGCTTCAAGTGTAAAAAGCCCTGTAACCCCATTTTCCCAGAAAAGTTGGGCAAAGTTTGTGCAATGAACACACTTACAGGTGAAACTGCAAACCATAGAGAGTACAGTAGCTGAAAAAGACGTATTGGCATTTAACTTAAAATCTGAAGATATGTTGGATTTCACAAAGAATGCTACATGCTCTTCACCAACAAAGAAGACGTTGAAAGAGCACGTAAGAAGAGAGAAAAGGCAGCTAGTAGGAAGTGAAAGTTTGTATCAAATGTATAATTTGTTAAAATTCTTCATGATAGAGGTCAGTCTGTCTTACTATAGGGTGCCTAATGTAAAAGTTCGGTTACAATTTTTTAGCTGATACATTTTCAACATTTAGCTCACTTTCCTCACATTTAGCGCATTTTCCTCACATTTGAGACAGAAATTATACATATATATATATATATATATATATATATATATATATATATATCATAGCTAAATGTTATATCTAATATGTTAAATCTAAATCTACATGTTAAATTTATATCTAAATGTTAAATGTTAAATCTAAATATTATATCTTAATCTAAATCTTTAATATATATCTAATTCTTAAACATATATCTAAATGTTAAATCTAAATGTTATATCTAAATGTGTTGCCAAATGTAAAGCTAAATATTTAGAAAATATTCAAATCCCCAAGGAAACCACACCCACTGCAGTGGCTTCAAATCACGCTGCACCAGGTGTTGTCGGGTATTTTTCTAAGATACGCCGAAGGGAGGCTACAATATTACAATAGACGCGAGGAATTGATATAGGCCTATTATTGTTTCAGATCAACCCAAAACAAAATGTTGCTTTGATGTTAACAATTACTGTGAGGTGATTAAGGCATATACAGATCAACTTCCTTTTTCACCTTTCTTGCAATTGTACTGTTTCGTTATGAATACGTTTTTGGAAGTGGCTTGTAATGTTTAAGGCTATGAAAGTGATGTTTCTCATGTTGTAATATGCTGGTGTTTTATTTTGTCTGGTCTTTATAGCATCGTCACTAGACCTTAGCGCCACATACAACAACAACAACAACAACAACAAAGGTGTACATGGGCAGCAGTGCCTGCCCCTCCGCATCAGTCCACTTTTCCGAGTTCCGCATTCCGTCCATTCTCGTAGTAATTCACGTAATGTTTTGCTCAACACAGACGGGGCTTTATTATACTCGAAACAGACCCCGCCTCTGCCTGCTGCGCTGTGGACGTGTGTGTGTGTGACGGCCGGCGAGCCGCAGGACACGCTTGTGTAGTTTAACTCCGAATAGACAGTTAACCACAGGTTCCCGTTAATCGTATGATGAACATGTGTTGTGATATTTAAACAAACGAACCGTCAATGGCGAAATAAAAGCCTCTTATTTACGAGAGCGGTCTGAGAGACCTCCAGCTCACAGCGAGGTGTCTGAGCATGACTGGCCGAGCGGTGCAGCGTGATTTGAAGCCACTGCAGTGGGCGTGGTTTCCTCGGGGAATTGAATATTTTCTAAATATTTAGCTTTACACTTGGCGACACATTTAGATATAACATTTAGATTTAACATTTAGATATAAATTTAAGATTTAGATTTAGATATAATATTTAGATTTAACATTTAACATTGAGATATAAATTTAACATTTAGATTTAGATATCGCATTTAGATTTAACATTTAACATTTAGAGATACATTTAACATTTAGATTTAGATATAATATTTATATATACATTTAACATTTAGATATATATTTAACATTTAGATTTAGATATGAATTTAGATTTAACATTTAACATTTAGATTATATATATATATATATATATATATATATATATATAACTTCTGTCTCAAATGTGAGGAAAATGCACTAAATGTTGAAAATGTATCAGCTAAAAAATTGTAAACAAACTTTTACATTCGGCACCCCATATCTAACAGGGTTTGTATATGTATGTGAGAGGAAGATCGATGCAGATGAGAATTATTGAGACGTAGCCTAGCCTAACAGGGGTCCGACCAGCTGACTGAAGGAAGAATAGCCGCTAATGCTGCAAATTTTGTTATGACATTAATGTGATTTTGATTAATAATGTGCACTGGTGCACGGTTGATCTTGAATCTTGAATCAACGGTTGAATCTGATGGTGACCACTGTGTCCCATTATTTTGCTGTGAATGTATCATTTGATCACGATACTGTTGACATATGTTGTGTTTGACTCATGTAGCCTGGTTTAAAACTATAAATGCTACATTGCTTTTCTCCCACTGGGAAGAAGTTAGCTACTGTACTGAATGAGAGGGTGATCATTGTCAGAACCTCGAAGATCAAGATCCTTTTCTTCTTTCTCTAATAAGGGGCTTTCTTTAAGGTGACCAGATTTCTGAGACAAAATCCAGGGACATTTTCAGCTCAGAAGCGTAAATACCTCCAAAAAAGGTAATGTTTTTATCTTTGTAAACTTAAAACGGCGACACTGCCCCAGGGGTGTCACTAGACCTAGAGCTGCACTGGGGCACAAGCCCCCCTATGGGGGTCCATGGGCATGCTACCCTGTAAGAAAATGTTGTCTGTTTCAATGTTTAAATGCATCAATCTGGTGCACTTTAAATAGAAATTCAGAGGTTAGACTTGATTATTCTTATCTATGGAGGAAATATTTGTGCTGTAGCCTGAACTATTTTGCAATTCAGAATTGTAACCATGCACAAACAGGTGGAATAGTTTTTCCTTCATATTTTTGCATTAATGTCATAATATATATATATATATATACATACAAGTAAGTGGGATTGTCTGGAATCTAGCAATATAATCACCATTATGGTGGGATATACTGGCTAAGCTGTGCTGACATAAATAGTTTACATGAGAATACATTATAATTTTGGCCCTCTGGCAGAGTCTCTATCTGTTAGAGGGAGAGCAGGAGACGGTTGTGAAGAAGTTGGTAATTTCATGGCGCAGATTAACACTTTAGCATGCACTATATTCTCATTAGGGGCTGAGCCCCTCTAAGCGTCTGATCCTAGAATCACCCCTGCTTCTACTTCATACTTGTACTCCACTACACCTCAGAGGGAAATGTTGTAATGTTTACTGCACTACATTTATCTGACAGCTTTTGCTTTACTGCTTCACGCTGGGCTTGTTTCTGCAACAGCTCATTGAGTATTGTATACAATTAAAACTATTAAGGAAATATTTTCCTTTGTCATTAGTCCAGTATTAAACGAGATCGCTGCAGTCGGCAACGGTGAAATAAGCTACGATGTGAGTTAATAGGACAATTGTCCAGCTTGTATTTACGTTCATAAAAGTGCTTGTTTTGCCAATGACAGGCTCACATTAATATTCTAAGTGTCTGACAACATTATGTAAAGGATTTCTAAGGATTAACCTTTCTGTTAAAGAGTAAGATCCTTTTTTTAAACATAAAAGGTCCGCAAAATTGCATTTGCTAAACCCACCAGACTCCATCTAAATAAACAGTAATTTTAGCAGCGTAAAATGG
The DNA here is from genome assembly GCA_023566125.1 of Zingel zingel. NCBI lineage: Eukaryota > Metazoa > Chordata > Actinopteri > Perciformes > Percidae > Zingel > Zingel zingel. Next base: position 719,083 of record CM042318.1, read on the forward strand.
GCAATCTAGAACATCTCTGAGCTCTGAGGCTCGCTCTGGCTGTCTTGAGCCTGTGCGTGTAGGGTGCGTGACTATTTTATTCCAATTTCAAGTCTGTCAGTCACAGTGAAAACCGGGGACATTTCCGGGGACAGCTCCAGCCGGGGACAGGTCACCGAAACCGGGGACTGTCCCCGGTTTCTCCTCTTACATGCTAACCGAACACATGCACATTTACAAACAAACACACACACACACACATGCACGTGCATTGAATAGTTGAACAGCTAGCCCATAGCGAAGTAGCTGGTGTGTATTCCTTTTGTCTGTGAGACATTAGCCTAAAAGCTAACCGGCTAGCCTAAAAGCTAACCGGCTAGCCCTAGCCACATGGCGCTGCCCCAGCACCACTACGACCCTCTTGAGGCTAAATCATTTTGTGCAGCTCACAGGAGTAGCCATTTTTGTAGTCTTTGGGCTAGACTACATCTCGTCACCCCCCCCGATCACCTCCTCCTTCACATACACTCACACACACACACACACACACACACACACACACACACACACACACACACACACACACAGACACAGAGTGTCTCACCACATGCTGGTTTGTTTTTGTCTGTAATTATTTGTTTACCTATTGTAATAACTGCTGGTTGAACACAGGTAGTGCTCCAATTCATCCTTCCTTTTGTTCCTCTAGAAAATACCAGATAGATTAACCAAATTAATTAAGATCTGTATTTTAAAGGGAACACCACCTAAATGAGTTTCATATCTTGATTATTGGTCCCTGGTGCCCCGTTTTGATTGTTTGTCAATTTGATGAAGTTATTAATACACATATTCATAACTTTATTAATATTGATAAAACATCTTTGATAATTTGCCAGTAATTGAATCTGTACCCTACCGATACCCAACAACACACACACACACACGCACGCACACACACACACACACACACACACACACACACACCTTTAGCCACCTACCAATGAATACACTGATGCATGCAAAAAATAAATATGCATGTAAATTAATATCGTTGCTAATCAATAACTTACTCCAGACTGAACAACAGAAAAATAAATTCCCCCAGCATTTAGTCTACCCTAAATAATTCATTTTCACCTGTTTTGTCATTTAAAAAACAAGTGACTTCATGTACATGAAGTGGTATTAAAGTGTTTAAATTCTAGATATGAATGAGTTTTTGGTAGTTATGATCAGATGAAGTCAGTTAAAAGATTTAACTCAGTGAAAGTGGAAAATAATATTAATATAAAGTATTTTTTTAAAGATTATTTCTTGGCACTTTTGGCCTTTCTAGTGACAGACAGACATGTCGGAGAGAGAAAGAGGGGGGACTAACACGCAGGAAAGCCCCACAGGCCAGAATCATACCCACGACCTCCGTGTCAAGGACCGAGCCTCCACACATGGGGGCACGTCCTACCACTAGGCTACCCAGGCAGCTATATCTTTAAAGCAGTTGTTTGAAAGGGGACATTTTAGTCCTCTAAGGTAACTAGAGGAACATTTTTAAAGTGAGGCCCAGGTGTTAAATGTGCTGTATAACTAAACATGACTTAAACATAAGATAATAATTTAACTAAAGTGAGTCATAATATTGTTCTGATAAGAGTTCTGTAACCACAAGGATATATAGATTTGTAATAAAAGACTATAAACATTTATAAAAACCTAATAAACACTCACCTGTTGCAGCCGTGATGAGCAGAAGAAGCTTGTCCATCTTGTTTGCTCTCCGTCCTCCTCACTGTGTGACTTCAGGCAGGTCGCTGCTCATTTAACTAATTGTTCAGTATCACTTGATTTCATGGAAATCAGAGGAAATAGTTATTTGCATATTAGGGATCTTTGTTGGTGACCTTGAAGCTGCGTTCTTGAGAATTAAACTTTGCTCTAATCATTAAATATGTAGTGTATATTAAGATTTTGTACAACCAAACTTGCTCTTGTACAGCAGATTACGATGGGCTAGCCTGAATATCGGTGGTCAGATGTATCGTTTGGTCTTTCTATTCTAACCCATCAACACTATGTAACAAAACACAATGAATGCAACACATCTTATTAGTATCTAACTGCTCGTGCTAGTAATACTGAGGTAAAAATGAGGTGTTGTATCCACTTAGCTCCAAGTGTAAAAAGCCCTGTAATCCCCTTTTCCCAGAAAAGTTGGGCAAAGTTTGTGCAATGAACACACTTACGGGTGAAACTGCAAACCATAGAGAGTACAGTAGCTGAAAAAGACGTATTGGCATTTGGATTTCACAGAGAATGCTACATGCTCTTCACCAACAAAGAACACGTTGAAAGAGTTTGATCCGGACCGAGACCACCTCTTTTTATTGGACCAAAATTTGGTCTTTTGATCCGGACCGTGGTCAGGGGGAGGTTTCACACCTGTAATGTTGGTTTGGATTGTACTGAAAAGTCCGAAGGTCCGGACCAAATGAGGTAGGTGTGAAAACGCCCTTAAAGTCCTGCATTCAGACCTTACTGCAGTAAAAGTACTAACACAAACTGTGATAATACTCCAACACAAGTTAAAGTCCTGCATTCAGACCTTACTGCAGTAAAAGTACTAACACAAACTGTGATAATACTCCACTACAAGTTAAAGTCCTGCATTCAGACCTTACTGCAGTAAAGCTACTAGCAGCGAGAGATGAAGCAGGCAGTGCAGCATGAGGAAGCAGGTCTCTACCTCTGGAAGTAGAGATAAAGCAGGCAGTGCAGCATGAGGAAGCAGGTCTCTACCTCTGGAAGTAGAGATGAAGCAGGCGGTGCAGCGAGAGGAAGCAGGTTTCTACCTCTGGAAGTAGAGATGAAGCAGGCGGTACAGTGTGAGTAAGCAGGTCTCTACTTTTGGAAGTAGAGATGAAGCAGGCGGCGCAGCGTGAGGAAGCAGGTCTCTACCTCTGGAAGTAGAGATGAAGCAGGCAGTGCAGCGTGAGGAAGCAGGTCTCTACCTCTGGAAGTAGAGATGAAGCAGGTGGTGCAGCGTGAGGAAGCGGGTCGCTACCTCTGGAAGTAGAGATGAAGCAGGCGGTGCAGCGTGAGGAAGCAGGTCTCTACTTTTGGAAGTAGAGATGAAGCAGGCGATGCAGCATGAGTAAGCAGGTCTCTACCTCTGGAAGTAGAGCTGAAGCAGGCGGTGCAGCGCGAGGAAGCAGGTCTCTACCTCTGGAAGTAGAGCTGAAGCAGGCGGTGCAGAGAGAGGAAGCAGGTCTCTACCTCTGGAAGTAGAGATTAAGCAGGCAGTGCAGCGTGAGGAAGCAGCTCTCTACCTCTATAAGTAGAGAAGAAGCAGGTGGTGCAGCGTGCTGTGCAGCGTGAGGAAGCGGGTCTCTACCTCTGGAAGTAGAGATGAAGCAGGCGGTGCAGCGTGAGGAAGCAGGTCTCTACCTCTGGAAGTAGAGATGAAGCAGGCGGTGCAGTGAGAGGAAGCAGGTCTCTACCTCTGGAAGTAGAGATGAAGCAGGCGGTGCAGTGTGAGAAAGCAGGTCTCTACTTTTGGAAGTAGAGATGAAGCAGGCGGTGCAGCATGAGTAAACAGGTCTCTACCTCTGGAAGTAGAGATGAAGCAGGCGGCGCAGCGTGAGGAAGCAGGTCTCTACCTCTGGAAGTAGAGATGAAGCAGGCAGTGCAGCGTGAGGAAGCAGGTCTCTACCTCTGGAAGTAGAGATTAAGCAGGCGGTGCAGCGTGAGGAAGCAGCTCTCTACCTCTGGAAGTAGAGATGAAGCAGGCGGTGCAGCGTGAGGAAGCAGGTCTCTACCTCCGGAAGTAGATATGAAGCAGGCAGTGCAGCGAGAGGAAGCAGGTCTCTACCTCTGGAAGTAGAGCTGAAGCAGGCGGTGCAGCGAGAGGAAGCAGGTCTCTACGTCTGGAAGTAGCTTCAGTGTTGAGCCCCCCTATCTGATGTTCACCTGGGACAGAATGTCTTTTTAAAAACATGTGGTCTCCACTGTGATCTTCATAGTTTATAGAAAAGAAGAAGAAAAACAGTGCTTAATTGTCAAATGCAATATGAAAATATTAGGACTGGGTATCACCAATGATTCCTAAATGTATTCAGATTCACAAGGTTCTGATTGGATTACATTTCCGAAATATCAGTTCCAGCACCAGTTTATTTAGGTTGGATATAAAAGAGATTCAAGAAGAACATTTCATGATAATATTTAAACACCCTGGTAAAGTTGGTTTTATATTGGACGTTAGCTATTCGACTCATTTGAAAAATGTATTATGCAGCTTGACCTGTTGACCTAACCATGTCTGAACCCATCTTGTGAACTCAGCTAACTACCCTGTTGTTGAAGTAGAACATGTTGTCTAAATTTGCCATGTTGTTCAGGATCTTGATAACCTCCACATTGTCTACAGTGGCCAGGTCTCCGTCTTTCTCTCTGCAGTATCTTTGGGCTTCAGTAAAGTTCTTCCTGTCATAAACAAAATAGTACTGACGTCCAGCAGCTGATGAGAGAGCACTCAGCCCTGTAGGGACACACACACATATATAGAGCAGATTTTATATTTTATATTATATTAATACACAATATTATATTTCAGTTACACCAACAGCGTCTGCATTCAGATTATCTAAGTGATATAACTTTTTGATCCAACGAGAAACATCCTTCAATTAAATGGAAACAAAACTAAAGTAATTATGTTCCTCTAAAGTTCCTTGTGATGAAGCACGACCTCTTCAGGCAGGTAAAAGTGGATCCTTGAGAATCAGCCAATCAGGAGCAACACTACATCCTGCTGCTCGCTGAAGAAAACAGCTTAAGTTTCATTTCGGGAAAGTTTGGAAGAGAGCGCTGGCGTCGAAAGACTGCACAGTGTATATATAGATAATATAAGATAGTGTTGCTGGACTTATTTCTAAATTCCTAAAGAGTTTTTGCTGTTTAAAGTAATTTTGTGTTCACACAAAATTATAATAATTTTAGCAATTAAAATCATGTCTCTAGACCCTTTAGAAAGGGTGGATCCCATCAGACTGCTGGCTGTCACTGGTCCTCATGATGTAATAAAAACAGGAAATTGTTAGAGTGTGAGTGTGTGTGTGTGTGTGTGTGTGTGTGTGTGTGTGTGTGTGTGTGTGTGTGTGTGTATGTGTGTGCGTGTGGGTGTGTGTTAGAGTGTGTGTGTGTGTGTTTAAGAGTTTGTGTGTGTGTGTGTCTTAGTGTCTGTGTGTGTGTGTGTGTGTGTGTGTCTGCATTTGTTAGTGTGTGCGTGTGTGTTAGTGTGTGTGTGTGTCAGAGTGTGTTTCACGATGTAATTAAACGAATATGTGTGTTAATGTGTGTGCGTTTGTGTTTGTGTGTGTTTCAGAGTTTGTGTGTGTGTGTGTGTGTGCGTGTGCGTGTGGGTGTGTGTGCGTGTTAGAGTGTGTGTGTGTTTTAGAATTTGTGTGTGTGTCTTTGTGTGTGTTATTGTGTGTGTTTGTGGGTTAGTTTATGTTTGTGTGTGTTAGAGTGTGTCTCATGATGTGTCTCACAATGTAATAGAAATGAGTATCTGTGGTAATGTGTATGTGTGTATGTGTGTGTGTGTATGTATGTGTGTCTGTGTGTGTGTGTGTGTGTTGTCAACACACACACACCCACACACATACACACACACACAAACACAGAGACACACAAAGACACACACACAGACACACACAGACACATACACACACAGGGCCAATTACCAATTAATACACTCATACAAGCATGCAAAAAATAAATATGTATCAAAATGAATGTCGTTGCTAATCATTAACTTACTCCAGACTGAACAACAAGCAGGCGGTGCAGCGTGAGGAAGCAGGTCTCTACCTCTGGAAGTAGAGATGATGCAGGCGGTGCAGCAAGAGGAAGCAGGTCTCTACCTCTGGAAGTAGAGATGAAGCAGGCGGTGCAGCGAGAGGAAGCAGGTCTCTACCTCTGGAAGTAGAGATGAAGCAGGCGGTGCAGCATGAGGAAGCGGGTCTCTACCTCTGGAAGTAGAGATGAAGCAGGCGGTGCAGCGTGAGGAAGCGGGTCTCTACCTCTGGAAGTAGCTTCAGTGTTGAGCCCCCCCATCTGCTGTTCACCTGTGACAGATTGTCTTTTTAAAAACATGTGGCCTCCACCATGACCTGCATTGTTTATAGAAAAGAAGAAGAAAAACAGTGCTTAATTGTCAAATGCAAAATGAAAATATTAGGGCTGGGTATCACCAATGATTCCTAAATGTATTCAGATTCACAAGGTTCTGATTGGATCACATTTCTGAAATATCAGTTCCAACACCAGTTTATTTAGGTTGGATATAAAAGAGATTCAAGAAGAACATTTAATGATAATATTTAAACACCGTGGTAAAGTTGGCTATTGGACTCATTTGAAAAATATATTATGCAGCTTGACCTGTTGACCTACCCATGTCTGAACCCATCTGGTGAACTCAGCTAACTGCACGACACATAAAACAAAGCTTCTTTTCTCAAAAACAGACACTTCGTAAATTGGTATTTATAATCATCTACTGTAATTTATTTTGTTCTAATTTAAAAGTAGTTAAATTATTTAATTTGCAACTTCATGTCGTGTTCAAGGTTTCACAGGCGTATTTAATAAAAAGACAAAGAAATTCCTGATCCTGTCCTCCGGTTTGTGTATACTAGTATTTTTTAAGCCCTAAGCTATAAGTATGTCTTTAGAATGTGTATCAAAACTGTTTAAGCACTGAATAATGTTCCGGTTTAAGGGATAAAGACAAGTATACAACCAAATTAAGATGAATGAGGGGGATCATTAAAAATCATTTTAGTTATTTCAAAACAGCTGTATTGCTGTGAACTAAAGTATTTAAGAGGATTCAATTACTATATCTAAGTTTTCAATTCAATTTTTCAATTCAATTTTATTTATAGTATCAAATCATAACAGGAGTTATCTCGAGACACTATACAGGTAGAGTAGGTCTAGACCTCACTCTATGATTTACAAAGACACAACAATTCAAGTAATTCCTCCAAGAGCAAGCATTTAGTGGGACAGTAGCGAGGAAAAACTCCCTTTCAGGAAGAAACCTGGGACAGACCCAGGCTCTTGGTAGGTGGTGTCTGACGGGACAGACCCAGGCTCTTGGTAGGAGGTGTCTGACGGGACAGACCCAGGCTCTTGGTAGGAGGTGTCTGACGGGACAGACCCAGGCTCTTGGTAGGAGGTGTCTGACGGCACAGACCCAGGCTCTTGGTAGGAGGTGTCTGACGGGACAGACCCAGGCTCTTGGTAGGCGGTGTCTGACGGGACAGACCCAGGCTCTTGGTAGGAGGTGTCTGACGGGACAGACCCAGGCTCTTGGTAGGAGGTGTCTGACGGGACAGACCCAGGCTCTTGGTAGGAGGTGTCTGACGGGACAGACCCAGGCTCTTGGTAGGCAGTGTCTGACGGGACAGACCCAGGTTCTTGGTAGGAGGTGTCTGACGGTGCCGGTTGGGGACGTGATGAACAGCGGCAATAATAGTCACAAAGATAATGGAACAGTGACTACAAATGGTAGTCATAGTAGTTCATGTTATAACAGGGCACTGAAGGGCATTACAGGATGTAGCATGGCACAGCACAGCATGGGTGGGCGTAGCAAGACGCAGGCGCTCGGCAGGACGCAGCCAGACACTGCGTGGCATTACAGAGCGTTGGACCACAGCGACAGATATATTTACATATACAATAGCAAGAAAGCACAAGGACAATTTGCCTCTGACACAAGACCTATTCAGCAGTTTGGTTAACCACTGCTACTTACCTACTTCCCACTGTTACTTGAGATTTAATGTTATTAAAATGAACATATTCTGACAACAAGCTGCCTCTTTGTATAACAGACTCAAAAATAAATCATTTTGATTGATTCAGTCAACTAAATGTATGTAACAAAAAGTGGTTTCTGTGTCGAAGGAGGCCTTGTGCCATATGAAGGATATATTTCTGTTAATCATAGTTAGTCAGCGTTAGCCTAACATCAACAGGTGTAGACACAAAATATGATCATGAGCTCATTTACTGAATCAACCAACTCACGTCTCCGTTCTTTTCTTTCTTTTCATCCACAACATTAAAGTCTTCTGCTGCTGCTGCTGGCGTTTCAATTTGATTTGGACCAAGTGCTGCAGACCGAGATACCTGCTCACTGGAGCTTTCTATCCTTCTGTCAACTATTTAGAGTGCACGTGATGTTCCTGGGCACGGGCGCGCATGTCCACACATGCACGCTCTCTGCTGCTCCTCCGTGGCGGTCAAACAATAATAACAAACCACTTTGAAAGTAGTGAAAGACAGGATTTACATGTACATGTACAAAAACTAAACATGTACTTGTACATTTAAATGTGCACAAGAGACTTGAGAAATGTACCAAAGTGACTGAGGACAACTGTTAATGAGTGGAGCTGCTCTACAATCTGTCCCTATCTTCCCCTGGTTGGGAATCACTGTCCCGGTATAATGCAGAGAGGGAGAGCGCCCTCTGCTGGCAAGATCTGTGCTAACATCCTAGAGACACACCTGATAACAGAATACAGGTAAGAGACAGGAATAACACCATCACACATCCTAGAGGCACACCTGATGACAGAATATAGGTAAGAGACAGGAATAACACCATCACACATCCTAGAGACACACCTGATGACAGAATACAGTTAAGAGACAGGAATAACACCATCACACATCCTAGAGACACAGCTGATGACAGAATACAGGTAAGAGACAGGAATAACACCATCACACATCGTAGAGACACACCTGGTGACAGAATACAGGTATGACACAGGAATAACACCATCACACATCCTAGAGACACACCTGATGACAGAATACAGGTAAGAGACAGGAATAACACCATCACACATCCTAGAGACACACCTGATAACAGAATACAGGTAAGAGACAGGAATAACACCATCACACATCCTAGAGACACACCTGATGACAGAATACAGGTAAGAGACAGGAATAACACCATCACACATCCTAGAGACACACCTGATGACAGAATACAGGTAAGAGACAGGAATAACACCATCACACATCCTAGAGACACACCTGATGACAGAATACAGGTAAGAGACAGGAATAACACCATCACACATCCTAGAGACACACCTGATAACAGAATACAGGTAAGAGACAGGAATAACACCATCACACATCCTAGAGACACACCTGATAACAGAATATAGGTAAGAGACAAAGTCATCATGTGTTTGACACTTTGTTTCTCTGAATTAAAGAATGTTTATGTCTCTTCTTGTTCAATGCAAGAACTCAACTAATAGAAAAGATTCAAACTCTTTTTGTTAGTTCATCATTTTCACAACTTTATTAAATTTATAAGAACAAAACAATTTGTTTTCAAATTCACTCTTAAAAAACTCTTTTATTTCTTACTAAAACTTAAGGTTATGACCAAATGTGACAAATAAAAATCCTCAAATGTTCATCTTGAAGAAGCTGGAAGCTGTAAATATTTAGTATTTTAGTTTAGAAGATGTTACAGACACAGAACAAGTCTCATGACTAACTTTAGGTAAATGTTTAAAGTTTGCATCTCTAATAAGGTGACAGAACAACAATCATACGTATAATTACCTTATAATATTACTCTCACATGAAGAAAGAGATTTAGACTGATGAAAATAGATTTTAAATATTCAACACTAAACATAATTTTTATTTTAAACACATTAAATAATATTAATGTTAAAACATCTCCACCACAACCTGAAAATCATCAACATCAAATATCAGAAATCAGTAAAACATGTCGGTTATATTTCCCCACAGACGATAAATCAGATAAATACTAAAGTCTTGTTTTATTCTAACAGTCTGAAGCCCAAATATATTAAGTTTATGATCAAATATAACAAAGAAAAGCATCAAATCTTCATGTTTGAGAAGCTGGAATACATTTAGTATTTCTTTTATAACTAAAAGTATTAATTAGGGTTAGCGTTAACGCAAACCCATTTTAACGGCGTACATTTTTATCGCGAGATTAATGTTATTTTTGGCCAAGCAAACTTTGTAGTTTTTTTCACATGCTGTTACAACAACTAGTAACGTTAGAAAAACTACAACACCACACCGGATCTAACTAGACCGGAAACACAACAACAGGCACGCCACACACTCTTGTTTGGGCTTGCTAGCTGGCAAAAGAGTAGCTAGTAGGCTAACGTTACGTTTTGAGTGGATGGCGAACGTGAGACGCCGAAATGGATGCCAATAAGATTCTGAATGGAAAGTTTACTTTTAAAAAGTTGCCAAATGACAAGACCAAAGTGATCTGTGTATATTTTGTCGTTGTGAACTGAGCTTTCATCACAGCACGTCCAGTCTGAAATACCACTTGATGGCCAAGCACACAGCTGATGGCAAAGCACACAGCTGATGGCAAAGCACACAGCTGATGGCAAAGCACACAGCTGATGGCCAAGCACACAGCTGATGCGAATTCTCCGCCCCCTCGTCAAAGCCAGGCGACAATGGATTAGTGTGAAATTGAACTTGTCTACGGAAACTCAAGATCTCTTTTAAAATAAATAATGTAAGAATCACTAAAACAATAAAAAATGAAAACTAAACTATTCATTATGTATAAGTTATTGTCACTAAAGAGAATAATGGATGAATCAGCTGATTGGTGCAGCTCTATTCTGCTCCGTCACATCTTTGAGGAAAGAACCAGACTTTTCTCTGATGAAGACAGACGTAGCAACTCAACATTACAGCTCATCCCTCTTCCTCCTCCTCTTGATGGTCTCCTTGTCTTCCTTGTGGAAGACTTCTCCATCGGCCTGCTTCCTCCAGCTCAGTTTGATGTTGTCGTCCAGCCCCTGGTCCCTCAGCTTCTGTTGGAGCTGAGGCACAAAACTTATCTTATCTCATTTGTTTTTTCATGAAGGTAAAACAGTATGAAACATGATTTACCTGCTTCAACATGGCCTCCATCACAGCAGGGTCGTTCAGATCCAGATTCTCCTGGTTCTCAAACTTCACTTTCACCACTTTCTTTGACACCGCTTTGTAAAAATCAAACAAACTTGATGAGTTCAAACATTTCTGTCTGGATAATAATCAGCATCCTGTTCATTCCTCATCATCAGTTTAAACAATAGATTCAACATTAACTATCATCTGCAGCTGATCACCACTGCATGCTAACTTCACTAACTATTCCATGGAAATGATCCACATCATGATGTTCACATTTACTCTCCACAACACAATGTTTTCTCTTGTTTTTGTGTTATTCTCATGTGATGCTAAAGTAAACCTGAATCTAAATGTAAAAGCTGTTTGAATCCCGGGTTAGCACTCACCTGGACCGTAGCAAATGAACGCTCTCTCCATGTCACAGGGCCAGTCCTCCCAGGTTCCTGATTGGCTGAAGTCTGCAGCCACACAAGTCTCGTTGTTGTTATCAGATTGCCCGTTCTTCCAGAAGCTGAATGAGGAGGAACTACCATCTGACCACTTCCAGGAGTCTCTGAAAAAGCCGATCCAGCCCAAGATAGAGTATTCTCCAATTATCACCGCCTGTACCTGCTGGTTCTCTGTCATGTTCCTCACACTGGCCAGGTCTGTGTAGTGAGCTCTGCAGTAGCTCTGGGCTTCAGTCCATGTCATACCGGTGTTGATGGCGACAAAAGTCACATCTGACCCTGAAAATTAAGCAGAGAGAAGTGTAGAGGCAGCATAACATACAACCTCCCATCCATCCACATCTGTGATTCATGTCTTTATAATATGTAAAATAAATCCACTGAGATATAAGGAACCACATCAATAAACTAACTAATGAATAACTTTATTTACCAACAGTCTCTCCACATTAATAAGAAATGTCCTAAATCTACAAATGAATCTAAAAAACAAGATTATATTCTTGTTTTTCTGAATATGACTATTTCCTCAGGTTATTAAACACACATGTTCTGTCTGTATTGTAAGATGTGTGCACGTGAACATGCATGAGTCCAATCTGTATAATATAATATAATATGTCTTCCTCTGGTGGTGATGCTGATGATCCACTGAGCTGTTGTACTGCTCTCATTCCTGCCGTCTTATTATCTGCTGCTCAGTCAGCTGTAAAGCTCTTTGAATGGCACTAACCTGTGTGAAAGCTGCTTTTTGTCGGAGTGACTGACTGATACTACAGAGACCCGAATAATGACAACAAAGAGGCAGAGAGAAGCAGAGAAGGGCAACTTCACTAGTTAATATTCTCACCTCTGACATCTATGCAGATTGGATATATCCCGCTGACGCTACAATCGTAGTCGTACCAGGGTCCACTAGCATACATCACCGCACAGGCTTTGCCACCGAATCCAGCGTTTGGTTGTCCAGGGTACCATTGTCTGAACTCCGTCTCCCCGGGTTTGTAGAAACTTGTGTTTGACAGTGACCACCTCCAGCTGTCACGGGACAGGCCTATCCAGGCTCTCTGATTGGGATATAAAGAATTAGACTCTGCTCTAGCTTTTTGTTGAAGACCATATGTTTACCTAATCTTTCCATCTCCAGTCTTGATACTATCAGTCTGATCCTCTACGACTCCTTCATTCTGTTACCCTCCTTTAATAACTCATTACCAGCCATAGTTTCTGATCACTCAAACTGATTTTTATTTAGCTTCTCCAGAACATAGATCTCTGTTGTTGTAAATACTGTTTTGTAAGGTTTTAGTTTTGTTTTACTGCATTAGTTGTATCTGTTTTAATGTCTTGTTAGTCGTTCTAACACATAATCTTCTTTTGTTTCCGTCCCTCTGCTGCAGCTCAACAGGGAAACACTGTCTGCTGAAGGTTAAACTCAAACACTTTAGACTTCTACTACATTTCAAAGATGAATATTCTACTTTTTACAGCTCTACATTTAGTTATTAGTTCCTATGGAGGGTTTCAAACCTCCTGTCAGAAAGACTTTGAGATGAAAGAGAGAAAAGTGAACTCACGTAGCTGTTCTGGGAGTAGAACATGTTGTCTAAATTTGCCGTGTTGTTCAGGATCGTCACATCCTCCATGGTGTCTACAGTGGCCAGGTCTCCGTCTTTCTCTCTGCAGTATCTCTGGGCTTCAGTAAAGTTCTTCCTGTCATAAACAAAATAGTACTGACGTCCAGCAGCTGATGAGACAGCCCTCAGCCCTGTAGGGACACACACACATATAGAGCAGATTTAACATTAGTGGAGAGGTTTGTGTGCACTGGTGCTGAATATCAAGGGATTCTAACATCTAGTCCTAGTAAGCATACTGTAATGGTGTTTATATGTATTGAGGCAGATCTTAAACCATCTGACTCAACTGGACATCACTTTGGGTCAACGTCTGTTGTTTTAACCTTTGTTCCTCACTAGAGACATTTTTGTCTTTTCATTGTTATTTATGTAAAGATGTTGTCTGTGTTAATGCTGACAACATGATTTCTGGTAAGGATGTGAGTTTTTACTTGAAGTTTTGAAGTTCAAGCTCAGTTTCTATAAAAAGTCAAAAATGAACAGTTATTAAGTTGACATAAGTTGTTACTAAAAATGATGTGTGTGTTGATAAGGGTGTGTGTGTGTGTGTGTGTGTGTGTCTGTGTGTGCCTGTGCCTGTGTGTGTGTGTGTGTGTGTGTGTGTGTGTGTGTGTGTGTGTGTGTGTGTGTGTGTCTGTGTGTGTGTGTGTGTCTGTGTGTGTGTGTGTGTGTGTGTGTGTGTGTGTGTGTGTGTGTGTGTGTCTGTGTGTGTGTGTGTGTCTGTGTGTGTGTGTGTGTAACTGGAATTTAAAAGGTTAATATTCTCAAAATATCTTAATTTTTGTTGGTTATGACCAGGACTGAAGTGACTTAAAAGATTTAACTTAGTGACAGTGGAAAATGCTTAAACTAGTTGAGCTACTACACAATCTTTCCACGTATCCCCTGGCAACAGCAGAAGAACCCCCCCACTGCAGAATCACTGACTCTACTCACTAATGCAAATAATCATTTTTCAGTAAAGTTAGACTGTACATACACAAAGGGAAAAGTTGTATGCAACTACTACATAATATACATCAACTAGAGAAGAGGATTAGGGCCACATCAACATTTGATTTAACTTCTGAGATTAAAATCAGAACTCAAACATTCATATTTCACGTGGCCCTAATCCTCTTCGGTACATAAACATGGGAATAACTAACGATTAAATCTATCTGACAGACTTACCTGCCCCAGCGATGATGATGATGATGGTCAGAAGAAGTCTCTCCATCCTCGTCTCTGCTCTGTTCCTCTCCGTCTGCGTCTGACTGCAGATGTGCAGCTGGTGAACTTCCTCTCTCCGTTATTCATTAACCTCCATACTGCTCTCTCATGCAAAGCTGTTCCCGGGAAAGATACTTTGCCTATGAGGATTATAGACCCAAATGACGTGTGTACATGTTTGTTTATTCTGAGCTGAATAGAGTTTATTCCTTTCTATTTTTGACGTTTGGTTTGATGGTTGAAACATGACGAGGCGTCCTCATGTCTGACTGCAGCCACATGAAGCTGAGAAAACGTGATGGATGAGTATTCTTCATTTTAAAGGAAATGATGTAAACATTCAGCTGCTGAAGGGAGACACTCAGGAAATGCAACTAAGATACTTTATTTGACTTAACTAAGAAAACCCAAAATAATCGGGTCAACAAAATGTAAAGAAAGAGCATTAATCTGTTTATTGTGTCGTCATTTCATCACCACAGAACAGAATGGAGATTGTTGTTAGTTAAGAAAGTAAAATGTTAAGAAAGTGAAGTGCTTTTCACAGATAAAAACTTAAATAGAGCACACATACGTTCAGCAGGCCCTGCGGACCAACCGTCTGGTCTTTCTTTTACTTTAAAGATTATTTTTTGGAGACATTTTTAGGCGTTTGACAGGACAGCTGAAGACATGAAAGGGGAGAAGGAGGGGGGGTATGACATGCAGTAAAGGGCTGCAGGTCGGAGTCGAACCCGCGGCTCAAAGGACGGACTTCTTCTCTACTGTAGCCAATCATTGCCACGCGGTCGCCTAGTCGCGGTGTTACCAAACGCTGGAGGTGCACGGCTCGGCAATCAGACCCTCCACGCACAGTCGCCCAGGCTGCGTTTGCTTCATATATACACCGCAGCAATACGCACGCACACACACACACACACACACACACACACACACACACACACACACACACACACACACACACACACACACACACACACACACACACACACACACATGCAGACACACACACACACACACACACACACACGCAGACACACACACATGCAGACACACACACATGCAGACACACACACACACACACACACGCAGACACATGCAGACACAGACACAGACACACACACGCAGACACACACACACACGCAGACACACACACACACGCAGACACACACACACACACACACACACACACACACACACACACACACACACACACACACACACACACTCTGTTGCTGTTGTCGCTTTCTCGACTTCTTTGTTGCCGACCGCGCTGAACACAAGATGCTGAAGCAGCTTCTGGACCGAGCCCGCTGTTCGGCTCCTTCTCTGGAACTGATGCAGCATGAAAGCACGGCCGACTTTGTCGATACAAAAGTATTCTTTTTTCAGTAGATATCTGAGTTATAACACGTTTAAGCTAGCAAAATCAGTTTAGTGTTTATATGTGCGGTATTTACACAGTTTGGGAAATCCAACAATCTCTTCAAAGCTAACGTTAGCTAGGGCTGGGTACCGACCGAATTACGTCGCTACTACCGAGGACCGATTCACGTTAAATCAAATAACGGTACCTGACAGCACGTAAATGCTTATCGGTCCTCTCTGCATGTTGACAGAGAGCGGATCTCAACACACACCCGCCCAAATGCACGCACGCACAGCTGCGGTGCGGATGGAGTGAAAATACGTCAGACACACACACACTGAGACAGACACACACACACTGTAAAAACGAGAAGTTGAAATTGCTCATCTTACGTTGATTTTCAATTAAACAAAACAAAAAATACATAATGGCTAAACTTTGTTAAAGTAGTTACTTCAACTCACTGTATTAAGTTTATTGTGATAAGTTGGTCTCAATTCAAAACGTATGTTGGCGCCACTTTGAAATTGTAGTTAGACTCCAATTGAGGACAGGTCAGTTACTCTGCGCATGCTCCACGCAGGGGCCCACATTTAGCCCAACCCCGATCTGCGTACTGTAGTCAGCTGCAATCGGTTCATTAGGCTCGTTCGAGATGAGCCAAATCTGCGCAGAATCGATCACCGGCGATCGCGGCCCAATGCATGCCGGTTAGATTTGTGTCCGACTTGCTCTGACGTCACGCACACGTGGGCAACGATAATCTCACGAGATCAAGGCGGCCGCAGTTTTTAGAGTCAGGCGCCGCAGTTGCTCTCCACCGACTGCAGGAGCCAGGCGGACCCAGGGGCATGATGGGAAATGCCGGCCTCTCAGCGGATTGGTTCAGAATCAACTCAACATGATGGCGTTGTATATAAACTTTTCATTGATTTTGAATTGGAGGGATTTTAACTGCGATTTGTCTGATTTCAAAACTCATTCTGTACAGAAGGCATGCTGTGAGGCTGATAGTGACGTTTAGAAGTCAGAGAGACTAAATCTGTTCAGATTACAGATCATCTACAGTCTGTTGGTAATTAAAATCAGCAACAGATCGCATGTAGAGCATTTTGACAGCTACTCTGTCAGAATAAAAACAGCTGCAGACTGTGTATAAGCTGATATTTGGGTCTGATAACATTTTATTAAATCGGACCACAGTGTTTCTGTCACTTCCTGTTCAGCCTGAAGGCGGCTGAAAACTGTCCGACTTGAAAGCGGATTTTTGTCACCGCCCCCGGCTGCTGCCGCCTGCTCTCGTCCGCTTTACAGGCGAGGCGCTGTTCATCTCAAACGAGCCTATTGGCTGGTCAATTCCCATGATGCAAGGCGGTAAATAAAGTTGTGTTAAAATTTGCTGAACAGTTTGCAGTTTGTTCGAAATACAAATGTAACTTTATGAATTCCGTTTATTAAACGTGTCTGCTTAGAATGTCGTGTTTGGTTGCCTGGTAACTGTCATTGTTGTGCTGGTTTACATTAGTAACCATGAGTTAGGTGACTCTTACATTTGATTAGAGCTGGAGGAGTGCAGCGTTAGACTCTGAGCATTAATAGGCTTCCTTCAGCCATTAATCTGCAGCGCGTCACTTCACTAGCGGCCCTTTTATGTCGAGTGATGCGAGGTCAGTGGCTTTAGACGGGCCCCTATTTCACACGGGGGCTTTTTTAGAAGTCAAAACTTAGTTTTTACACATGAAAGTTAATTATCTGAACAAAAGGTAATTGGTTGGCATGACTTTATTTTGAATTGTTTAGTATGTAAAACTTAAGATGTTAAGTTTGTGTATGTATGAAATTATTTGAACAAAACATTATTAGTTGGCAGAACTATTTTCAAAACGTAGGAGTTTGAGTTGGCCTCAAAACTCAAAAATCTAGTGCAGTAAGTTGCCTTGAAATTTTGAGTTTTCACAACATTTTCGTTTTGACAAAACACACACACACACACACACACACACACACAGTCAACATCAGGCTTTATGTAATAACAACATCCTAAACATTTTAATTTCAACATTTTAAAAACTTTACTGAATATTAAAAACACAAACAATAAATGTCTAAAAACTTAAACACGTTCCAAATATTTACATCAGTTTCAGTACAAACAGGAAATATGACCTAAAATAATATCAGTATTCTGATTCACCTGCTACAAACACTTTCATAATGTCTTATTAAAATCATTAAGAGCTGCAAAGACTAATGGACACGTTATCAACTATTACATTATTCTCCAATTCATTTAGTAGTAAAACCAAACCCACCAGACTCCATGTAAATAATCAGGACTTTTAGCATTGTAAAAACACACTTCATTCAGAAACTAAATCAAACTACCAAAAGCCGTCTTGGTTCATCTTTCCACTGTTCCAACAATCACCACTCTGGTTTGGTTGAAATAAACCCTTAATTCACCCATTTACATGTGGAGATATGCTGGCTCTATACACGCTAAAAGTCCTGATTATTTACATGGAGTCTGGTGGAGATATGCTGGCTCTATACACGCTAAAAGTCCTGATTATTTACATGGAGTCTGGTGGAGATATGCTGGCTCTATACACGCTAAAAGTCCTGATTATTTACATGGAGTCTGGTGGAGATATGCTGGCTCTATACACGCTAAAAGTCCTGATTATTTACATGGAGTCTGGTGGAGATATGCTGGCTCTATACACGCTAAAAGTCCTGATTATTTA